>JALIZH010001961.1:0-31791 GCA_030522465.1 Rhipicephalus appendiculatus | reverse complement strand
GATTAGTTCCTATAGGATTCCCGCAAGGTGGCTTAAGTGTTATCAGAGGGAAAAAAATGCCCCCACCTCCCCGAAGGGGAAATCGTGAGGAAATGCGAACGCATTTCTGCGCGCGCTTCACTTCCATTTATATATGGTGGTTGTGGTTCGAAGAAGGAAAAGGCGCCTAATTTCTGCAGCCTGGTCGGGAGCACGGCGCAGCGCCTGTTTTCTTTTTTTTTTGTTTTTTTTTCCTTTTTTATTTTTTTTTTTAATTTTTTCTTAATTTTCTTTTTGTTCTTTTTTTCTTTTTTATTTTTTTTTTAATTTTTTTCATATATAGCTCCGCCGACCTCCCGCGATGCGAGCGCCCTCACGCACCAGAGCGCGCTCCCTCCTCTCCACTCACTATAACACCTGCCGAGGCCACCTGCAGGACAACGCCAACGCCGGATGCCTGACAGACAGCTCGACTAAGAAATGCATTCGCACTTTAAAACTGGGGATGGGTAAGCACGCAGCGATGGAGCGGTGTTTCCTCCTACGGGAACATGCCAATCGCTGCTAATGTGCAATGAGAGACAGAAGACTCCGACTGGACACAGAGACTCGCAGTCCGCTTTTAGTTAACGCGCACGCTGCGAATTTTTATTGTTCAACAACGCACAGGAGAAATCTCCCACCGGCACCACCTTGGAGGTCAAGATCCATTGCCATATATAAGCGGGGTGGCCAGTGAACGGTTGTGCAGCGCGAGCAGTCCACGGTTTTTTCAACCAAGAAACTCGCCAGCAGACGCTGCCTGTGTCGGCGTCGCGAGGCGAGAGAGGGAGAGGGGGGGAGCGGTAGGAAGAAGGAGAGAGAGAGGGGCGCGCGCATGCGCAGTGAGTGTGGACGCTGCGGGCAGAAATGCCTAGAGAAGAGAGGGGGAGCGTAAGAGAGAGAGGTGGGACGCGCATGCGCAGTGGGGGTGTGGACGGCGCGGGCAGGGATGCCTAGAGGAGAGAGGGGGAGCGCAGCAGGAGAGAGAGGAGGGGAGGCACATGCGCAGTGAGGGTGTGGTTGCCGCGGGGAGGGATGCCTAAGAGGAGAGAGAGAGGGAGAGAGGAGGTTTTTTATTTTTTACTTTTTAAAGGGTTTGCGCATGCGCAATAGGTGAGGTCACGCCACACACCACCACCACCGTATTAAGCTTCGCCATAAGATGCTTCACATCAACACCTGCCGGCGCGCACACCCCCCTCCTCAACCTATCCTCCTCCCTCCTCCCTCCGCGGACAACGCCGCACAACGCCGGATGCCTGACATAGCTCGACTATGAAATGCATTCGCATTTAAAATTGCCAACTCTCCTTGTCTAGCTTGAAGCTACAGGGAAAATCGGTAAGGGTTTCTGGAAAAAAGAAAAAGAAAAGAAAGCTCTTTATTTGAAGAAAAATTCGTCCTGGTGGGGGGATCGAACCGGAACCAACGCCTTTCCCGGATAGTCGCTCTGATAATTGAGCTAAATGGAATGCAAGCAATTGGAAGTTTGAGCGCAAATTAGTAGACCACTCGCAAGCACAGGGGACGCTTTATATTGCATCATGGGCTCATCAGTTGGTAGAGCAATCACCCCGGAAAAGCGTTAGTCCCGGTTTCGATCTTCGAAACACCATGAAGATCTTTTTTTCTTTTTTTTTTTTTTTTTTTTTTAAGCGAGAGCTTTACTGGTCCAAGTCGAGCGAGTTTCGCTGTGTATTTCCGCGTGGCCTTGAAGCGAAGAACGAATACCCCGTGTCAAGCCACGTGAAATTTCGTTGTGGCTACGGAGGAAGAAATGTTTCTTGCTCCGAGGTTGTGGCGTTGCATTTGTGCACGAGTCTACAGCGAACGCGTTCGTCGGCTCGCCTGTCTACTTCTCCGAATGTCCTTCCTCAGCGCCCGAGGTGAAAACACAAGCAGCGCTCGCATCTGCTAGCAGAGGAGCACGCGAGCGCAAGTGCCTGTTGGGGGGTTTAGAGGCCTGGCGTTTCTGGCGTCGACTGCGGTGACGGCTTCGGAAACTGACAAAACGATAGTATTAAGGCGAAAGTCTTTAATGTCTCACGCTCACGTCCGTCCGTCCCTGTCCGTCCGTCCATCCGTCTCTCCGTCCGAGCCTTGGCACGGTGCCAGGTGGCCGCCGGGGCGCGCAAACGGACGCCAGTCGCGTCGGAATCTACAGCGCTCGCGCTTTGCTTGCGTAGTGTTGCTGTGCCCAGCGTTTCCAATCATTCAAGGAGGGAGACGCGCGCATCGCGTTCCATTCTGACCGACCCCGTCTCGATGGACACAGGCGTTCGCGGAACACACATTGGAATTCAAAAAGCGTCCGTCAATTTAGGCGCTGGAATGCGGATGGCGTTCTGCACCATGCGCAAAGCGCCAGAATATACGAACGCATGCGAACGGAGGCAGATTAGTCTGGCTTCTCACTGCGATTCGCGGTAAAAAATTTAAAAAAACAAAAGATCTGCACATCCCGTTTGTGTGCCATTCCCACTGAGAGTGTAAAAGAAAAACACCATATCTAAGAAGTGAATGATGTTGGAAGAGCTTGCTCGGAGAAAATCGGGTAAACCATGTCATGAATCCTCCGTACAATTCGTGTACTGTCATATAAAGACGTAACACGTTGCTATAGTTATATACACATTATCTACACAACGTTTTATTATTTTACATTTGATGCACTATATCTTTCTTGTTCACTGAACCGGGAGAGCGGGAACACATAACGGCCGCAGGAAGGAACACACAACACGAGCGCTCACTAACAACTGATTTATTTTCACGTTGGAAAGACACATTCAGGCTATACATAAAGGTGCGCATGTCAACAAGATTATGACGACATCATAATCATACAATTCTGCGCTAACATCCTTTTTTTTTTTCTTTCACTGACGCTAAGGTACTTAGACTTGGGTATGATCTAAAAGCTGAAGCGCCATTGCAGCCGTCACTAAATCACTCTTTCACTTTCTCGTTCGTAGAATACACTTCTCTCTTAATCAAACTGTAGAAGTCTAAAATGCGACGAATGCTTACTACATACAGAGGTGTAGTAAGATAAAACTTACATTTATACTTTGTCCCACAATGTAACTGTAGAACACTGTGTAAATGGTGTGTAACTGTAAGCTTTAACTAATGCCACTGTGTACTGGGAGAATCGCCCGCCTACGTTGATGAAAGAACACTTTCTCGTCGCATCACACAATAAACGTTCATTCCTCCTGTTCTCCCGCTAGTTATTTGATAAGAGGTCGGGCTTAAGATCTATATGCGGTAGCACATATTATAAATCTATATAATATTACGTGAACAAAACGGAAATTTGTCAATCCTGTGACAAAGAAGGGACTCTTCGAAAAACGCTAGAAAATTAAATAAAGAAGGCTGAGATGGGGACCCCTCATTGGGGCGTATTTCCAGGCCGCGTACCTAATGAGACAGGCGGTTCTTATAGCCTCGTAAATGGTAAAGGCGGTAGTAAACCAGAGTGTCGCGTCACTCGCACGCCCGCTCTTTCGTCGAAATTGCGAAACGATTAGCGCCCACCGGAAGCACTTTCGTAACGGCGGGAGTAGATGTCGAAATGAGGACGAAGGCTTCACTGCAGCAAATTTTTAAAAATTTATTTATGTGGCTGAAGCAATCAGGCATCGCGAATGCAGTCGCATGCTTGAACACGTGTTACGATTTCCAGAAACCAGTGAACGAACGACAGCTGACTGCGCGCACATTGAGCACCTTTAGCGACCATGTTTAGGTACAGAACGAAAATGACGAACAGAAGGGACACGGACGAGCGCTGAATCACAGCTGAAAAAAATTTATTTGAAGAACACATGAACGTGAACACCTTTAGCGAGGCATAGCCAAAACAGATAGTCCGCCACCTAGCGCACATAGCCAGGGTAAGGCACTGTTCCACGCTGACAGTTTGTTAGCCGAACTGAATTATGAATGGAACCGAAACCACGTACAGGTCAATTTCATTGTACTGTGCTGTTTGTACTCAAAAGCCCCAATGGCCCCATTTAAGCGGGCTCATAAACAGTGCATCTAGTTCAAAAGGCTATGTGTGAAATTAACAAGACTTATCGCCTTTAAACATTCTTTGCGATTAGCGACTGGCCTTCCTCAATGGTATTTCTAGCGTCAAAACTTGATGTAAAATCTTCCTGCGAAATAAGCTAGCGTAAGATCTCTTTCAGGTTTAGCGAGGTCGTAGTGAGACGGACTAATCGTACATATAGAATTCTTCATACGAGCATATAGGCTAAGAAATCCTGATACTCGACATATTACTAGCGATGCTGGCAGACTAACGATAATTCACACAACCTCCATTCATTTCTATAGTCTACTAATATTTCTTGACGTGACGCTACAAGGCTGTGTCGGCTGCGGGTCGGCGTAGCATTCACAAACTTATACAGCTAACGTTTGGGAATGGCGGACTGACCCATATGCGTTAACTGTGAACGTGAATAGACCATAGATCGCCTCTTATGCCACTCGTCCCTATTCGACCAACATCACCGGGCCCTTCAATGTACCAAGAGAAGGCTTGATGATCGGCCTTTTACTGAAGAAAAGATCGTGGGAGCCTGGCTTCACAGCTCATCACCCCTGAAAGGCACGGGAAGCCCTTCAGCAGCTCTTGAAGTCAACATAATCAAGTAATCACCTGTGATACGTTGAACTGAGCTTGTCTATTTTTAGGAGTGTGCTGTGATGCTTTTTCGTTTTCTCTCTGTCTATTATCCCCTCGCAAGCTTTAGTTATCGACATGGATTACAGCCTACTTCACCTATGACTATTGCAGACGAACCGGACACTTAAAAAGGTGGCTGTATGAGACCTTCTGGGGTATGCATAGCCAACACTGCTATGTGTGCCAATGTATTAGTTGTCGCATCTTTCGCGGATCCTCTCTCTATTCTTTTCCTTCCCTCCCCCATCCCCTCGTGTAGGGTAATAAACCGGGTGAAACGTGGGAAACCTCGCTGCCTTTCCTTTGCCGTGTTTTCTTTGTCTTTCTTTCATTCCCCTCCCCACGCATAGGGTAGTAAACTGGACACAGTCTAGTTAACCTCAATCTCTTTCCGGGATTCCCTATCTCCTCTCCCCTACACGAAGAAAAAGTCTTCGTTAATATGGCGCCAGATCAAAGCAATCTTAAAGCAGCAGTCGTATAGTGATCCTTCTGATGGGTCACTCTGCTTTCGTTGCGTTGCGTGAACCAAAAAAGGAAAATAATCACTAACTTTACGGAGACAGCGCGAATTAAGGCAGCGAGCGAGCTTCTTTCGGCTCTCTTCAAAGATTAGTTTGATGTGAACGCAAGTCACGATCTGTACAGATGTGGACGTTCTCTGAAATAGCCAGCGAGCGGAACCGGGAAGTCATGGGCTCCTTTGCAAGTTTCTTTGATGGAAAAGCTCCGAAATGCGAAAAGGTTGTGAAGTGATCACGAGCCCTCTGCAATGGCATCTGCTTTTCTCTGCTATTATGAGAAAAAAGAAAGAGGGACTGCCCTTTGAAGTAGCGATGCTTTTAGGGCACACTGATTTACTCATTCAGGTGCTTCATGACGATATGTTTTATTTATTTTTTTTTACATTAAAGGTTATTGCACATTTTATGCTTTCGATTGGAAACGCTGGATGCTGGTAGTCATGACCGCGAAAGATGACGGTGTACCCCGATGAAGCACTTCCTGCAGTAATGTACACAATCCGACATAAAACGTTCATGAATAGTAGCTTTCTTCTTTGCAATATACTATATCTCCCTAGCGCGCAAAGCAGTACGGGTACAATATGTATATGCCAGCAACACTGAACTTCAATGGCACTTAACAGCGACTCTCTATATCGCTGGGGGAATTGAAAAACGAATGTCGAAGCTTGCACTAAGCTGCACAAGGCTTGAAAGGAAGAAACTGGACGATTCAGAAGACTAATCTGGTTGCGTTTAGGCTGTTTCTAGGCCTTAGCTAAGCGATGCAGGTTACTTATAGGTTGCGTCTAGGTCGTCGCTGGGCTTTGGCTAGGTGATACTAGGTTCTTTCTGCGTTGATTATCAGCGCAGAGAGGTTCGCGTTAAACCACGGACAGTCACAGACGTGACACGGATGTCCAAACTGCACAGACAGAACCTTGCGCTTGAACCAAGCGTCCGCACCTCTTATAGATCCACGGGCAAGTCGTCGATGGCGTAGGCATTGCATATCTTCGGAGTCTTCTTGCAGCCGCCGTTGCCTTTCCGGTTACCTAGTACGCTCTCGTTGTACTCACTCGGGGTCTTCGGCTCGCCGACGTCGCTTCGCAGCCATTTGTTGGCGAACTGTGAATTTTTAGGGAACCAGTGGTGAGTATAGTGGGTTTTACTCAATTTATGGGGCACATACCCCTTTATGATGATTGTTTTCTGATAGGCCATGACCCATACCCATTTTATGGTTGGCCGCACAAGTCACGGCCCACTTAAACAGCTTTGCTGATAACAATAGGGAGATAGAGAGAGAAAGAAATAGAAATTGCTCGCCTTCAGATCGTGCATACGCGGGTTCGAATCTCGTCTTGCGAGTAATCTTTTCCCCTGGAATTTATCTCTTTCTCTACCCTTATTTCTGTTCCCTTCTTTCTCTCTCTCTCTCTATTTCTTTCGTTCGCTCTGTACTCGTTGTGACACCCGTCAGAGTTATTGTATCCCACGCAGGGGCAATCGGCGCACTCGTTCTGGGAGCGAAGCAGAAGATGAAGAGGACGACGACGATGAAGAAGAGAACAAAGAGAGCTAGTGTAGGTTCACGATGATGATAGTTTTCTGTTTCTGACAGACAGATTACGCCCAGACTTAGCAGCTCCGCTCTTAAAAGGAGAAGGATAGCTCCAACTCCTCTTAGCTACAATTAAATCTCATGCACCCCCCATCCCCACCCCCTTATCGCTCTAAGATCTTGTACATCGGCTGCCACCTCAGTCAACGAGCCAACTGAAATAACTGATGCCAGTACCATAGGTGTTTCTTTAGTACTTATTAAACATGGTACAAGTGAAGGAAGACCGTAATCGGAGAAATTGACTAAAATCGCACTTTAATTGCGCCTGCGCTAATTACGTCAGCATACCACAGGAGAAAGTCAGTTTTCCTAGGTTAGCATTCCGAGCTTAGCTTTAAGTTATTATTAGAACATGTTGCGTTGCAAATGTAGCATTTATAAAAATGTTGAAAGAAAAACGCTTCTTAAAGACGCTATTTAAACACGATTCAGCTGGAGCTACTAAAGGAACGCATTAAAATACACATGCGAGAAAGTAGAAACGAACTGTGAAAACGAGGAAATATTCGCAAGAAAAAAAATGAATCTTCAGCTTCAGTGTGCGGTGTGCTTCCCCGCTCTTCTTTCCAACGGGGAACCGCCCCATTAAAGAAACCGAAGGGACGTAACTTTTCTTCCTAATTGTCCCCTTAAAGTACTGCGGGAAAAAGAGTCTCGCAGAAGCTGTGCATAATCGCCGAAGAGGCTACTTAGGAACGGCTAGACAAAATCGTTCCGGAAAGACGAAATTGATCACTCCCTAAGGCGCAATAACTGTGGAACGTGAAGTGCTTAACAAGCCCCTCCGCCTATGTCTGAAAAGCAGCCCAAGCCCGACACACATAGACTGTGATTCGTTGGTGCGATAAATTAATGAGCAAGAACACGAGATGTGATAAGAACGGAGCGCTACGTATACAATGGTCTTTACTCTACCGGTGCAAAACCTTTTCCCCCAGTTTTCTCGTAATCATGAAAGACCATGGGAAAGTATTGCTCAGATGTAAACGGCCGCGTGCTGGAACATAGAAAACGCTTAATTAAGGTCTCGTTTTATTATGCCGGTCGGCGGTTAGGTAAAGCTGTGAAATTGGATTTCGAGTTCTCAGTTGAAGGAAGAAGTACTTTAAGGAACTAGAAGGAGACATTGAACTGAACTTGAACTGAATATCTGGGGTTTTACGTCCCAAAACAACGAATCATTAGGAGGAACGCCGTAATGGAGGGCTCCGGAAATTTTGATCATCTGGTGTTCTTTAACGTGCACTGACATCGCGCAGTTCACTGGCTTCTATACCATTTCTCCTCCACCGAAACGTAAGCGCCGTGGCCTGGATCGAACCCGCGATTTTGGGGTCAGAAGCCGAGCACCATAACTACTGACCCACCATGGCGGACTTGAACATAAACATCAACAAAAAATATGTCCGAAACACGTAATGCAGCCCACTGCGTCGTTTTTTTCTTTTTTTTTCACTTCGTAGCTCCCCTTATTTCTAAATAAAATGCCCCCGTAAATGTACTGGTAATTAGACTATTCAGAAATTGAGGGCCTGTTCAATGAACGCATTGAAACTTTCTTTATGAAGGGCAGCTACTTCACACTCATGTCATTTTAAAGGAAACCCATTCGTTCACTGCTTCTGTGAAATTGGCCGATGACAACGAAATGATCTTTACATTTTCAGAAAAGTTGCATCGGTAGGGTGGCGCAAGCACTCTCATATAAAATCGCCTTGTAGAAAATATTTTTCAAGCACTGTGGATAAAAGTTAAGAAAGCCCGACATCACGAATAAAACAAGACCAATTCGCCAACTCACAAGATAGAATTGACGACGCAGTGTTTTACGGCGCAGATCGCAATAAGTACAGCCGCGTTATTCGGCGGCACGTGGTATGTTCTCCCGGAGCCGTGTTCGCGGATTTCACTTCCTATAAAGCAATGTGTCCATACAAATGAATTTAGACCATCACTGATTAGAATGTTCTTCCCGAGCATTGTCACTAAAGCTACCGGAGATCATTTTAACGCGACAGTGTTGGAGAGACCATTTCGCAGGACTTCCGGTAACGGTGCCGGCGTCGGCGCCGTTGGTTGTGAGCGAAAAATCAGCGTTGTCCGTGAGCGAGAAATCGACAAAAGTACAAATAAAATAAATAATAAGAACCTTCGGTTCGAGTGAGGATCGAAACCAGGCAAGGGAGGTGTGGCAAGCAGGTTTTCTACCACAGAGCCAAGCCACTGCTTGAAACTGCTTATGAAAAAAAAAAAAAAAGAACACTATATGAATACCATCTAGCGGGAGGAGTCTCCTTAACGCCTGTAATATTGCGTGGCAGAAGCGTAGAATCACGCCACATGTCGAAACATATGAATTGCATATGTGAAACACATGAATTGCGAGTGGGTGTATCGAAGGCCCACCCATTACAATTCGTTCAGCCATATTTAATCATGAGCAGCAGCAAAAGCATCAGCAAACTGAGCAGCTGCGTAGGTTCGCGTGTTGCCTCACGGACACGTAGTGGGCCCTTCGCTGATTCGCAATATGAAAGTTATGGTGAAGTGGACACTTCGCATCTGTACTTACAGTGGGCATTCTAGGGTAGTTCGAAACGTGTAATGTTACGCCCACAGATGTTTGTTCGCTTGCGGTACGGTTCAGGCACGCACCGAAAACCGAAGCTATAGCCATTGAGAAGGCGATGCGCACGGGGCCCGATTACGATATCGCGTCCTACTCTGGAAGGCCAAGCTGAACTGTCCTCCACGTTTGTCTATTTTAGATTGATTGATTGATTGATTGATTGATTGATTGATTGATTGATTGATTGATTGATTGATTGATTGATTGAGTGATTGATTGATTGATTGATATAACCAGTTATGCTCTCAAACATGCTTGTTATTGCTGCGCGCACCGTTTAAAACATTTTAACTACTCATGTTCATAACAAGACTGCACTACACGGCACCGCTAGCGTATATATATTTATGAACACGTCTGTAGATCGCCGCGGCTAGCGCACCATATGTAATATTCTTCTTATTATGCGACATAAAGGACACCATAATTAAAATATTTAAACCGACGAAGTGGTGGCTATAGATAACAGCTGCATGCAGCATAGCGAATGACTCTATCGATTATGCATCAGAAGTTGCTTCATGTCTGGTTGCGCTTGGTACCAAAGGGACGGGGTACATAGGCGAGGACGGCAGCGAGTTAGTTGGCGTGACGAAATTTGAAAGTTCGCCGGGACAAGGGGAATGAGCTCAAACTAGGCAGGGAAAATTGGAGGTCACAAAATCATTGAGTCATAGTGGTAGTCATAGCCGTCCCGCAAGGGGCACAGAAATGGCTGGTAGTAATGATAATGATCACACTTTTAGTGATATGAGAGTGTCAGAGTTGAACACACGATAAGAGTGAACGAAGAGATCGCACCCTACCACTTTGTCAACACTGAGTGCCAGTTAGGTGTTACGGAAACGCTGACATATAGGCAGCTCGACTTGACCGCAGCTGTGAAGCTTCGCGGTTCTTTGCGTAACGCCGTCTTCCTGCCTAAGGTCATCAGGGTGTGCCCCGAGAAAAACAAGAGACCTCCAACGAGACCCGCACGCTAATGAGAAGGCGAGACTCGTGTCTTGAAGAGCCGGCTCCCTTCACCCTCATGAAGTCTGAAAGAAAAGCAGGTCACGATCCGCGTCGCATTTCACTCGGACAAGCGAGCCAATCAATTCGCACGCTGAGAGGACTCGCCTTTCGCGGAATCCAGCACCGAGGCCCAATTTGTTTTCACGGCTATCGCTCACGCAATGTGTTCCTTTGTTTTTTTGTTATCCTAAGAAGTTCAGAGAGGTCGCCAAAACCTAAAACTGAAAATGTTCAAACTTTCTGCGCAGGGGACTTTCCGATATTTCAATGTGAAATCACCTCTTATTGGACTGACAAAGATGTTTGGCGACATGAATATAAAACAAAAAAGTCTTTCAAGACGAAAGCCATAAGTGTCTTGTTAAGAGGCCCTATGAAAGAAACATGGCAAGCGAATGAAGTGGCACAGAAACCCACGTGACCTGTCGCTGATGACGTCACGTTATGACGCTATCAAGCGATTCATAAGAATATATCATGCGATTCATAACTACTGCTATAGTCGAAACAAACACGTTTCAACCATAGCAATGGTTTTCTAACCACCATGACAGCGGACAGGGAGCTTCGATGACAAAGCTAGGTCATAAGGTCCTTAATGTGCACGTTAAGTTGCCGTCTAGTATAAAGGGTTTGCGCTTCTAGGCGTTTTATATTGTTCTGTCACAATTATGATTGATATTAGTTTATTGTTAAATTTTTTTTGTGTGTGTCTCTCATCCACGAATCTTCCCGTGACGGACGCGGACGACGACAAGGTTAGGCCCTAAGGAGCTTCGCCCCTAAAACGCGAGATAAAACATTTTCAGTCTTGCACTTGCGTCGCACTGTCGATAGTTAGGCGATGATTAATTACACCTCATCGATCGGTACATGCTGTTGGTGTCTGTTGTTACTTTGACTGGTCTATCGCGCTTCGCCAATGTCCTGATCTGAAACGTATTAGTATAGCTTAAACCGTTGTCACTAGTGCAAGTAACATCTCCTAAACTGTTAGAAAAAAACGTACATTTACATGAGCAGCCTACGGGACCGAAGCCGCACAAAAGCCGCCATTGCTGCATCCTGTAGCGCTCCTTAACGGTTCCCAACCCATCTCCCAACAGAATTTTTAGGCGGCATGATAAGTAGTAACGTATACTGCGATTGGTCTTTGGTAAATTCCGTTATATTCTACTGCTTGCAAGCACCAGTACCACAGTGATTTCGTTGTACAGCATTAAAACATCGAACGCACTATTTCTTTGTTCAGCGTTGAGCTACGGCATCGGTAATATTTGTAACTGCGGCTTCAATAGTGCCCTGTGCTGTTACGGGAAACATCCTGACATCAAGAGTTAACCTGTTGTTTTAGCGTTAGATTATGGCGATTTTCTTAACAGTGTACTGGACAGAGCGGACCAGTCACCTTCGTCCACTGTCGCGGCTTTTCAATGGGCATAATTCATCATTGCCCATTCAAACTTCCGTGGTTCTGTTTGAAGCGGCGCTCATGCAGTCCCGCTCTCGCTCTTCAAGCCCCACCTGGAGGCTTCGTCCACCAATGCCAACGTTGTTGAAGTGCAAAGTATTTCCAGCAGCAATACGAACACTCGGCTAAACTATACAGAAACCCCGCTGCCCATGCAACCAACCTCGCCAACAATTACGGTGGTCATTGCTGAACAGAGCTACGGAAGCGTTTGTGGATCGTTTGGCTGTTTGCAAATACGCAACAGTGTGGTACATATACACGTATCGATTTGTAGCCATTGTCACCCGCTGGAGCTTTCTTCTCAGAAGAGGGTGCGTAAGAAGCTCTCTTGAAAGCGTCAGTGCAATCCGCCTAAACATTCAGTCTGAAAGAAAACACACAACACAGCATGAACAAAGGCATGAAGAAATAGGTCGCTTGGAACTGCTAAACCAAGCATGCCACCAAACACATACATATATAACGGCATAGATGATGTTTAATTTGTGCGATATAATATCACTCAGGGTGCCGCCAACGGAATGCGTGTTCGCGCTTTTATTAATGACACTTCCACGGAAACATGCGCTCTAAGGCGGCAAACAGTGTTTTAATTAATGACCTCTAGCTTCTTGAGAGTTTTCCATGCGTGTCTGTTGAATGTGATAGCGCGCCTCTTCGCAGCGCCAAATTTATTAAAAAGCTTAAAATTAGGCAGGGAAGCGTGCTGAGAAGCCAAGAAGCCTAGAAATCGTGATGCCCCTTCAGCAACAAATGACGGTGGCTAATTACTACTCATACCCAGGAATTCGGGACATCGCTTTTAGTTCACCGTTTTTCACACCACGTGGCGTACGGACCTTCAACTTTCAAAATTGGCGCGATGACGCATGCCGCGCGGCAGACAAAACGACAATACACATGAAAAAAGGCAGCACGATATCGACTATCGCCACCGAGAGCGAACCGTGATCGCGGACTGATAAGCGCAAGGCGTACGACGAGCGGTCGGCTGGCTGCTCGATCGTGAATCGCCAGTTATATTGCAACGAATGCGTGCACACAAGTCACTTGTCTTTGCTTGAAAAGGGCGTGCTGCCTGTTGTCATTTTCAACATATTTCGTCCGATTGTATTGTTGTCGGTCCCCACGGGGTTTCTTTAGAAACTAAGGACGTCCTTTTGTCGCTGCCGTTTTCGTGATCTTAGCTAATTTCAAGACAATAATACCAGCCTACGATATGGTAATGACGGTTTGAGGATATGCAGAGACTCGACGTCCCTAATGTTTGTTGGCGTCACTTTACAAATGGTCTTTTTTTTTTTTTTTTTTTTTTTTTTTTTTTTTTTTTTTTTTTTTTGCGCTATAGAGTGAAGGAAACAGGCCGTGCGATATTCACTGCCAGTGACAATCTTTTTCAGGGATCAAAAAGGAGCTAAAATAAAGGCCGAGATTGATTACAGGGACGAGATTGCTCAATGACCTTCTGAATTTAAGCATTCTAAATACGGCGCTTTCATTTAAACAACGCTCTTTACGTTTCTAGAGCACATAATAAAAGACGTCCGAAATAACGTATTTCATTATGCACATGACATGCTATACAGCTCGTCGGCGCCTCTTTGCTAACTGTTCGTGAAAGCGTAATGAAACCAATTATATTCAGGTATCCGACCACCCACCGCGGTGGTATAGCGATTACAGTGCTCGGGTTCTGACCCGAAAGCCGCGTGTTCGATCCCGGAAGCGGCGGTCGCATTTCAATGGACGTGAAATGCTAGATATACTGCATACTGTGCGATGTCAGTGCATGTTAAAGAACATCAGCTGGTCGAAATTTCCGGAGTCCTCCACAATGGCGTCCTTCATAATCATAACGTGCTTTTGGGGCGTAAAACACTTGATAATATTTGGATGTACACGACCGTAAAACCACCTCTTTGTTTCGCTGGATCTGCGGTCTGCATAATGGCGTCAGGTCTTGGTTTTTGACCCGGCTATTTCGGCCCATTTTATTTAGAACGAGGAACGCGTACAAGCGAGTTTGAAGTTAGCGCTCGTCTGGTTTCCTTGCCGCTACTTGTGTCATTGTTTCTTTGCTCGTCCTGCTCAAGAACAGCGTGCTTACATTTTTATATGGTAAAGTTTCTTAAAAGGTGACTCGCCTGTACCTATTTAATACTTGCATGACGCGCTTATTGATAAGTATTTAAAGCAACCACTCATTGTGCAATTCAGATGTGTGACGCTGGTGCTATTCTACGCTTCTGCCACGGAATATTACATGTGTTAAGGGGGCCCCTCACACTACATGACATTATTATAGGTTTTTCTTTTCGAAACAGTTTCAAGCACAGTCATGTCCATGTTGTAGAAAACCTGTTTTCCATGCAGAAGTCCTGGGTTCAACTTCCGTACGAGCCGAATGTTCATATTGTTTATTTATTTTTGCCCACAGGCAACGCTTATTTTTGGCTCACAACGAAAGACGCCGACACCAGCTCCGACACCGGATTCTCTGCAAAACGAGCTGTTTAACGCGATCAAGTTAAAACAGATCGCTCTTTTTTTGTGGAATACTTAGCCACCAATGAAATACAAGTGGCTCCAAAAACGCCTGCTTGGAGCAATATCTATAGTATACCATGCCTTGTTCACATTCGTGACGACTCTAATAAGACAAGTGCTCATTTTTTTAAAAGAAAATTTGCGGTTGAGAAAATAATAATAATAATAGTAATAATAATAATAACAATAATAATAATAATAATAATAATAATAATAATAATAATAATAATAATAATAATAATAATGTATTATCCTTATAAAATATTATTATTACTGCTGCTGCTGTTGTTGTTGTTGTTGTTCTTGTTGTTGTTGTAAAGGTGTTTATTGAACGCTGGCGTAGGGGTTGGCCGGTAGCTTGATCAACGGCTCAAATCAATTGACCTTGAGAGCGAGCGAGCAGCGCCCCTCGGGCAATGCGCGGTAGACACAGACCCGCGATGTCACTGGAGAGGGTCACCCACTTATTATTTATTATTATTATTATTATTATTATTATTATTATTATTATTATTATTATTATTATTATTATTATTATTATTATTATTATTATTATTATGTGTTCTCCAACCTTTCCCTGAATACTTCAAAGACCAAATTCACGAGTATATCGCGCAAAACATCTATCATGTCTTTTCCATGCTCTGTCTGAATACCGTTTCGTTATGTAAGGTTTATGAGATCAGTGATCTTGGTGTTGCTTTTGATAGCACGTTAAATTTTTCTCCTCGCACTAAACGTGCTGCCATGCACGGTCATCGTTCTCTCGGCTGTGTTTGCAGAATCTCTCGAGAATTCAGTTCTCCTACAGCCTTCCACAAATTATACACTGCAATATGCCTTCCTCAACTTGAGTATGCATGTGTGATCTGGAATAGAATTACTAAATCCAGCAGTAACGCCATTGAGCGAGTCCAGAAAAAATTCCCAAGCATTTACAACCATCGTTTTGCTATAAATGACTCTGGATCTTGTTCTAGCACTGCTGGATTATTATCATTGCCATCACTTTACTGCCAACGAAATCGCGCTGACCTGTTATTTCTTTACAAGCTAGTTCACGGTATGATATCCTGCCCTTTACTTCTCAGTTGCATTAATTTTCGAATTCCTTGTAAGTTAACCAGGCAGAATCGACCATTTCATGTACCTGCCAGCTTCTTCCAACACTCTACCGTTCAGAGAATACGAAGTCTCTATAATGTCAACTTTCTTGATTTTGATGTTTTTCATTGTCCACAGTCATTGTTTTGATCCGAGCTTTGCGCTGTCTTAACATAGTTTTGCACATTATACAAATTTTCCCTTTTTCCGTCTTTCAGGAAGCCTTCTGCATAGTTGTGTGTATTCCACATTATTTTTCACTCCCATTCGATGATTCTCGTGTTGCCTTTTTATTGTTCCCCCTTTGCGTTGATTTATTTTTGTCTCTGCGTTTTCGCTCTTTTTATTTGATGTCTTTTTCTGAAGGCTGTCTGTATTGTGTTATTTTTTTTTATTTCTGCATGCGCCTGCACTAAGACCTTATGGTTGTTCCCGGGCACATTAAATAAATGATTTATTATTATTATTATTATTATTATCCAATGAACCACAATCTTGCTTTGAAAAAGTGAGTACTTGTCTTATCAGAGGCGTCACTGATGTGAACGAGGCATGGTGCTGTAGTTATTACACCAACCACACGTTTTTGGAGGAGCGCATGATTTCATTGGTGGCTAGATATTCCACAAAAGAGCGATCTGTTCTAACGCGACAGCGTCAAAGAGCCCATTTTGCAGAAAATCCGGTATCGGCGCTGGTGTTGACGTCGTTCGTCATGAGCGAAAAAATAAGCGTTGCCCGAGGGCAAAAAATTCGAGATAGATGCAAATAAATAAACAATATGAATATTCGGCTCGAGCGGAAATCGAACCCAGGACTTCTGCATGGAAAACAGGGGTTCTACAATTCCGCCACGCCGGTGCTCGAAACTGTTTCGAAAAAGAAAACTATAATAATGTAGTGCCAGGAGCCCCCCTTAACACATGTAATATTGCGTGGCAGAAGCGTAGAATCGCACCAGCGTCAGACATTTGAATTGCACATTAAGTTTGTTGCTTTAAAAACCGACCAATTCCCAAGTGCACCGACATGAGTAATCATCATTATCAGCAACAGTATCAACAAAGTGTGCAGCCGCGCATTCGCGCTTGTAGGCTTAAGGATCGCAAAAGAAAGAATTATGGCTTATATAGAGGGCATTATGCATGCTGTACTTACAGTAGGCATTGCAGGATAGTTTGAAACAGTAAATATTACCAGTACAGACGTACTTTTCTTTCCGGCAGGGTCGTGGTGAGCGCCGAGAAGTTAAGCGAGGCTGGCAATTCAGAAGGCGATGCGAACGGGGCTCGATTGCGCTTTCTCCTCTTCAAGGCGAAGCTCAAACGCACTTAATGTTCTTTTAATTGGTTAATCGCGTGCTATAAAGAAGCTCGTTGATAGGTGTACGCCAGTCTTAAGAAATTTTACGTTGAAATAAAGATTTTATTCATATCGTATGGCTGACATGTTCTACTGACATGTGTTCTCCAGCAGAAATTCCGCATTTCTTCATTGATGAACTAGCTGTTGCTCTACGTGATTTAGCTGAACAAGGCACCATCTCGGCTTTCTCCGCGATGGAAACAATACTGCCTTAGTTTCAAATGAATGAGAACTAACAAAAAATGATGCCGCGGGGAAAGTACAGGGGGATGGTATTAGTGGTAATTATAATGTAAATGTGAAGAATGAAGAGTGGATGAAAAGATAAATTGCCGCTCTCAGGGACCGAACCTGCGACCTTCGAATAACGCGTCCGATGCTGTACCAACTGAGCTACGGCGGCGGTCATCCCTCCGTCCACTTTATATGTGCATTTAAACCTGGGAGTGTTAGTCAGCACCGCTAGTAGCCATGACGTCGAGTGTGGAACAGTATTTTTTCTGCCTGTTGGCGTCACGTAGCACATGATCTTACTACGAGCTGGCAGCTGAACAATATTCCCTCGCATACTACCTGAAGGCATCCAGTCTGCCAGAACGAGACCCTCGCTATGCATGCAGGAAAGAAGTGGAAATTTTAGAGGGCCCCTCACCAGGTTTGACAATTTTGATCTGACGAGTGGAATGCGTACGCTGGGCGTTCACAATCACGTCTGCCAAAATTTGCAACGCAACGCGCCGCGGAAATAGGTCAACTTTCAAGCTGAACGCTCCCTGCCCTTCTTCTCGCGAGCGCGCGCCCAGAGAATGAGGGGATGACGTACACGGTGGAGTAGCCCTACGTAGACGGTAGTGCTGTGACATCGCTCCTCCATGTAGACGACTGTGCTTTGACGTCGCCAGCACTAGCACGTGACACCGCGATAATTATTTGACACGAAGTGTAGTTTATGCAATTTGTAGCTTGAATAGACGAATAAAACTTGAGAGCAGTAATAAAACACACAAACAGAATGTTTGCGTTTTCTTTTTTCATTTTTTCTGCGAATCGTAGCGAGATGCGAGACTAATGCACCTCCGTTCCGCATGCGTTCGTGTTCTCGCGCTCAGCGCATCGTGCAGATGCCACCCTTACAACGAAACTAATTTTCTATCGCGTTCCAGAGCTCATAAGGCTCATTTATCCTCCCGCGTCATGTTCATGCGGCGCACCGCTTGTCTCGCGTCCGTACAAATGTCGCAGATTTCATGCTCAGTAATAGGTTGAAAGCCAAGTGATCGGCGAGGCGCATTCGGCATAGCTTGCATAGACGAAGCGCATAGAACGCCGCCACAGTACCGCTTGCGTCTCGGCGGCTATAGGGCTGGTTCGATCACGTGGTGCGCTCGTGACATTGTGTGCGCAGGACGTGTTTATGCGTATGCGTCATGTGATCCTCCCGCTCACGTGCCTAAGGGGGCTGGGAAGGGATTTGGCTTGCGAAGGCTACACGGGGCGAGCGCCGAGGTTTTCAAGCTCGCCTCCTCGCATCATAGTTTCGAACCGCCTCAAAACATCGGTTTCTCAGCTTCTAACAGACCGATTAAAAAAAATTATTCTGGCATAACGCTCTTTATAGGGCGCGCAACCACTTCCAGTGTCTAACTAAAATTCGTTATGTCCCCTGGTGAGGGGCCCTTTTTAAGGGCTCGTTTTTCCTTGTTAGACACAATATTATTGGCAGCTAACAGACAATAATGCCAAGGAATATAATAATAATATCTGGGGTTTTGCGTCCCAAAACCACGATATGATTATGAGAGACGCCGTAGTGGAGGGCTCCGGAAATTTTGACCATCTGGTGTTCTTTAACGTGCACTGACATCGCACCGTACACGGGCCTCTACCATCTCGAATAATGCCAAGGAAAATATCTGGGATGTTACTAGTAATAAATGTTACGCAAATATGAAGAAAGAAAAGTGGACGAAAAGATACCTTGCCGTGGGCAGGGACCGAACCTGTGACCTTCGAATAATACATCCGATTTTAAGAAAGGGAAAATAGACAACCACCCGTTTGTAGCGCGAAGCCACAAGAAAATCTATACGGATTTCTCAGAAAGAAAAAGCTTCTTAGTTGCAGAAAAATTCGTCCTGGTCCGGGGCTCGAACCCGGGACCAACGCCTTTCCGGGGCGGTCGCTTTACCAATTGAGCAAATCAGGAAGCTAGCAATTGGCAGCGCGAGAACGAATTCATCAACAACTCGAAGCACATGGACACAAGTAATTCTCATTTGCACTACTTGTGTCCATGTGATTCGAGTTGTCGATGAATCGCCGTCATCCTACCCTGCAATTAGAAGTGCTCGTCTATTTCATAGGTAAATAAACTCCAATTGATTAGCTTCTTTTTTTTCTCGCAGCGCATGAAGCTTTCGAGGAGCTTCTCCGAGCAATACACGCAAGTTAAAAGTTATGAACACTTATGATACAACCAAAAACAATTGTTGCATGGGGCAACTGGCCGTGCGGTGATTCGACAAGATAGATTATTTCGCAGCCTATCGCGTTACACTCATTCCATGTGTTACACTCCGCCTTCAGCTACGTTCGACGCCACGCAAAATAGTCGTCCGCCGAGACATTTATCTCATGCAGAAGACGAAGTGAAACGCTACACGGATTACATAACGAAACGGCAACCTGCCAGCCATGCATTCCCACGCGTTTTAGATTTTCCATTCAGAAGCTATCCGTTGCCATTCCGTGGCTCACAAGAACATCGTGATAAGCACATAGCCTAAATATATGGACCTGCTTGTGGATTAATCTAGCGCATACGGGCCATCCGGCTGCCTCCACCGTCGTTCTTAATTTTCTGCACAACACGAGTGTGTTTCTCCACAATGACAGTAAGTCTCTTCAACCTACACCACGTCTACGATTACCATCTGCTGTCCAGTAGTTCGTTATATCGCAAGAATAGCAGCAGCGGCACCAAATAATTCCCTCCTTGACTCGAGCGAAGCGTGACAGTCTTGATCGCCGAGAGTTCGACCAGCGCCTCCAACAAGAAGGCGTCGTTCGACAGAGCGAGTAGCAGCACCGATCGCGGATGCAGGTCAGAGGTATACATTCAAAGCCCACCTACTGACTTCTCAGTCCCCTCCGACAACGAATAACTCTGCGCTTCACACGGGCAGCAGGCAATTTAAAATCGAGGCAACAAATTGAAGAAAAGCGCGCTTAGTCTCAACGCACTAATTGGACATATGACGGCGCTTCATGAAATTCTTATTATACGTGAGGCCATAGGCGTGCTCGCGAAGGGGGCAGGGTAGGCGGCTGCACCCCCCCTCCCCCCCAAGCACATTCATTTAAAGGGCACGCAAAATTCAGCCCCTTACCTTTCCTGAGTCGCCTTTCACGTCAGGTTTTAGTGCGCAGGGTAATAATGGCTACGCATGGTGTTTTGAAAGTTATGGCGAATGGCGACCAATTAGGCACCCCCTGATGTCAGTTGGAAATAGCTGTTTACCCCGTAAATAACCGGTAAAACTGGGGACCGATGGCAGGCCTTTTGAGATGCACGTCATCGCTACTCTTTAATTTCTTTGTCGTTGGTTTCTTCGGACTCGGCGACCGGGGGGGGGGCACTGCAACACAAACTGCCCCCCAACCCCCCCACTATGGAAAATCCTGTGCACGCCTATGCGTGAGGCGTTTATTTTCTGGCATTATGGAGCATGAGTCCACTTCTACGTTTCCTGAGCACGGCACAGACGGACAGGTGTGACGAAAGTGAGCTTTTTTAGGTGGGAAATACTGCACAGAAGCGCCCCGAACAAATCTTAAAAGTGTACCGTAACACTGCGGGTGCCCCATGAGCGCATTCATTGGCGTTGCCTTTGAAGAGGCTCGAAACCCAATCATGACAGCATGACAACGACGTCGCAATGGACACAAGCATACCTTTACGGCCCCGAGCGCGTAAACATGCAGTAAATTCATTTGCGCAGACGTCTGAGAGCCACGGCGTGTCCACAGCAAGTTAAAGGCGCGATATTCATCTCTACGCAGTCGAAAAATACAGACAAGTATACGGTGTCTAGCGAAATGTGGGCGCAAGCATGATGCATCACTTTCTGGAGCACTGCCTTCTCGCTGCACGCTCCGCGATAGTAAAATTCGAAGAGCGAACGGTGCGGGAACATGACGCATGAACTCCATTCCTCGCTTTCTTATCAAGGAGAGAAAAAAAGGGAGAGGGATGCAGCACCCCTCCCACGCGCACGCTCGACCCCAGCGTGCGCCGAGGCGAGATTACGATGGCAGCGCCCCGACAGTAGCGAGCTGCTGCTCCGCGGCCGGTCGCTGGGGCCTGGGAACTTTTGACCAACACTGTACATTATAATAATATCGTCGAATAATTGACTGATTATCCATCTACCCGCACTTCATGATTGCCTACATCTATCACTGATAAAGTCTAATCATCACCTCTTAAATACCCTTCTCTTGACACTTTAATAGGTAGGTTGAACAGATTTTCACCGAAAATCATTCCTGATTACTAATTATCGATAGCTATCACTAAGAACAATTCCATGGTGTTACCTGTCTCGGATCGCAATTTCATACATTGAATACCGTATATAGATCCTTGTGAGTTAAAGCCTTCTATTCTACGCTTAAAATCGGTGAATTCGTTATTACAAGTGATTACTTATATCGACAGGGTGCGAATGTGCATTAATACTGCTGAGTAAGTCTCAGTTGCTGTGAGTTCTGGGGAGGTCATAGTAACTTTTTAATAATTATCCATACTAATTAAGCTAAAATACTTCAAAATAAATTAGCTTTGACAATCACTACTGCTATTTACTTACATGCGACGATGATCTAGTATAACTTGTACATATTGCAGTGCGATCTATAAATATGTATATATTATGTAGGTCCATTTATACTGACCGCTTTCACCCATAAGTTGTAAATAAATTGTTATGTTCGTCAGTACCTTTAATTACTTATACTCAATGGAGGAAAATTCATATCAGTATCAATGTGTGTTGTTCATTCTTTTTCTTTGAACTGCGAAGCCATATTCTCATTTTTGGTTATTTACTTTAATTAACCAAATACTTGTCATATTAATTATGAACTTAAGATCTCCATAGTATTCATACCCTGCCTAGGTTGAGCAGCTTCAAGAAAAACAACCTTATATAAAAAAGCTGTGAAATTTTCTCGCATTCTGGGGCAACGGAAAGCACTATAAAGCGCTTTCCCCCTATCAGGTGGTTTCACTGCAATGCACCTTTTTACAAAAGTGCCCGTCGAACCTCAGAAACTTTGTCAACGTCAGCCAAATTTCACAGATACGAACATTGAGTCATGGACATTATGCAATTTCAGTGATTTAAGCAGGTGAAGGCGCATTGTTCTTATATGTATTTCTTAACTCTCTCCTATGGAGTTTTACATAGCACATAGAAGTGGTCCTCGAACCCAGAATTTTTATGGGAATAAAGCGAAATTGCTTGCATTGTGAGAGAATGGCGCCCAGATTATATACACGGAGTGATTTAAGTGTATATTGTGGCGTTGAACTGTAATTAATGTTTAAAAGTGGTTTCCCATTGAGTGACGCTGCAACTCGGCAGCTGCACAAGCGATGGCGCTAGTTGTCGATGTCCAGAATTCCTGGACATGCACATAGCGTTGTCTACATACACCGGCTCCTCCTGAAAACACGTCGCTACGCACGTGTTACAGACATCCAAGTGATTAGCTGTTCTGTAGAAAAAAGGAGGCGGTGGCGAAAAAGGGACACGATAGCGGATCTCTGGGTCTCATTCGGTCACGTACAATAGCGGATCTCTGGATATCAACGGTCAGTACAATACCATGTCGCCGTGGTGGGCACGTAGTTGTTTTAGTCTACAATGACCGTACTAGCCACTCTCATCTCATCACATTACCGTAAGCATCGAACAAGTCATTCGGCTAGAGCCTTTTTCGAATCGTGGTACGCTAACACGAAATAAGAACACCACAGCGGAAATGACGGGTTATAAACGGCACAGCTAAAAGACTCAGAACTGGATTGGCGAAAATGGGAGGAAACGTCCCTGAGAGTATACTTTCTTTCTGTAGCAACCTGTCGTTTCGACTCTCACGTGGTAACCTCGTTCACCACGAAGCATAATCATTATGAACAATCCTGGCACGTGGGGATGAAGCGTCAATGTTCTAAAAGAAATAATGCATTTCACCTTGGTCCGCATCTGTTCATAATTTGGCCAACGAAACATCCCGCCCCGAAAATATTCCGTGAGACTGTCGACATGAACAGTAATAGATCAACCAGCAAGCTCAAATAGTCGCACCGCTTGTGCAACACTACGTTTCAAAACAACGATACGATTGCGAGGACAAGAAGCGCGTGGTAAGAAGCTACTATGAATGCATTCTGGCGTTGCTTAACGTGATTTTAGATGTGCCAATGTATTTGCTTTTTGTAACAATAGAAATTTGGCCACCACATTAGGGATCAAATCCATGACCATTAGTTCAAGCGTCGAATCGCCTTAACTACCTGGGCCCATGCCGCTCTTGCCATGGCTGGCTGATTCCGTTGATAACACGGGCGCAACATCGCTCTTACCACTCAACAACTTGTAAAACGTATGGCACAGCAGATGACATCGCGACAAAGTGGTGACCCTAGTGACTAAAGACTGCAGAGACGATTTAAAATCAAGCCATTCAGCTTCCATAAGTTGTTAAGTACTTAACTGCTACAGTTCAATATTTCCTTGCCGCATCATTGAACCCAATTGTGTTGAATCTGTCGAGACGAACAGAAAAGTTGCTCCTCTACTTGCTGGGTTCACTGGTGAGCAGGCCAGCCTTAGCGTGGAAGGTCAACTAGGGCTGTAGAAAGTTCGGGAGCTTATACAGTCTAAGTCCACTTCTGCAACGCCCATGTATGAAGCTGGCGCTTTTGTTTTGTACGGCTGTTCACTGAAGAGGACAGCGCTAAGCCTGAACCGTACAAAGAAGCACTCTGCAGCTGTACTTGTTTCAACTCGCGCTGTGAGAACAGGTCGATACTGCAGTCCTGCGGGCCATAGTCCGCATGTTGCATATTCTTTGGCGCCCCTGCGCAGGCTTGTTCCTGAATCGCCGAAGACGTCACATACCTGCGCCTACTATCGAATGTGTCACCGACGTGTTGAAGACGTGATTGTGAAGCAGCGAGCCCTTCGTCCAGCACCTCAGTGTGGTGTACTATACAGGGTCTTTAGGCGTACATAGTGCACAATGCAGGAAGAGCTGATGATCTTCCTTTTGCTAAAAGTCACCGTGAGATGTCTCTCCGACATTATGTCTTTCACGTAAAAGGTGACTATGTTTTCATATAAAAAACTTGGTTGATCCCTCCGTCATAGAAATCGGTTTAATACGAAAGTGAAACGTGTCCTCACAGAAGTAGTTGAATGTTTACTGTACATTGATATAAAAGAGCTTGCACAATGTCCATTGGTGTTTCACAGTTATAGCACCGTTTAATGTGGATGCATCCGTTGACGCTTGGTGGTACATCTGTATCCCGACGACTAACGTCCATGAGCAATGATTAAGCAAACCCTTGTGGTGATATATGCTTGTGGTAGCTGTTGGGTGAGAGCGGAATCAGAGAAAGTGGTATGACAGCCAGAACAGCGTCACTGATTGGACGCCGAATTTGGGCTAAGGTCGCCTACTCGCAGCATATTAGAGTTATTGAATACCACTGCCCGACCAGAGGGGAACGCAACGCGCGTCGTGTCTTCCCCGTTGGCCGGCTGTGATTTTTCGCGGGACGAGTGTAAGAACGCGGAGTTACGGCCACGCTAAGCACTCGCCCGTCGCAGAGCTACCTTTGGTATGAATGGATGCTATGAGCGACACCGACGCTGAGGGTAAGGTCGCCACTTGGCAGTGTGTTAATGCGTCGACAAAATTTCACTTTTCCAATTCGGAAACGCTCCGAATGGGACGGAAGCGTAGAAACGACGCTCTGCAGAAAGTAATCGTGGATTTCAAAGTTATGATGAACTACTTCACTTTAGCAAGAACACTGTGAGAGGACAGTGGTAGATATAAAAGGCGCGTTTATAATGCCTACAGAGTATGTGATCGGGGCGGTTAGTAGTATGTGATTTCAAGCACTTTTCTTCTAAATGGCGCGTAATGACTGTATATGCGCCTAACGTACAAACCGAAAGGTGCGAATTCTTCCAATCCCTAGATAGATATTGCGATACGGACAGGCAGGTTGTAATAATGGGAGATTTCAACTGTGTGCTTTCTGCACACGATAAGACAAGCAGTGCGCCGTACAAGGATGCGAGTACAGCTGCTCTTAGCAATATTATAGACCGATACATTCTCGAAGATGTGGCAGAGTGTCTGGATGTGGGGCAAAGCATTCATTTTACGCACTTTCAAAATTCCAGCCACGCTCGTCTAGACAGAGCTTATGTAACGGCGAATGTAATACCAATGTGTTACAAATATGTTGTCGAGCCAGTTTTTTTACGGATCACTGCTTAATCAGCTTTAATATCCGTTGTCACGGAGCTAGACAGAATAGGTTCTCCTGGGACCTTTGGAAGTTGAATTCGCAGCTACTGGAGGACGACGTTTTTAACGAGAAGGTGCTAGAATGTGTCGGTAAAATTAATGACAATAGTGAACTATCAATTGGAGCCCAGTGGGAATACTTTAAAAGCGATATTAAGATGCTGGCGTTGGAAAGAGCCTGCGCAATTAAGCGCGAGAAGAGAAAAGAGGAAACAATACTGAAACAGAATTTCGCTGCATTGCTAGAAGAAGAGGCGAAATCACCAGGAACATTCACAGAAGATATTCGCAAGGCTAGGCATAAGCTTGAAGTCTTTGACATCGAGCGTTATAGAGGAGCAATAATTCGAGCTCGCGCTGAAAAAGTTGTTGGTTGGTGAAACACCAACAAAACGGTCACTGGGGGAAGAGAAGAGATATGCTCGCAGGAATAATATAGCGGAAATCCACCACAACGGTATCGTTTACAAAGAGAATAAGGAAATCGAAAAAGTTTTTTCTACCTACTATCGAGAACTGTTTAAGCGATCTGAAGTTGACATGCGACTATTTAGGGAGAAATTCTTACCTTTAATGCCAAAAGTTCCCGAGCATCTTGTTGAAGGGTTGGAACTGCCCATTTAAAATTTGGAAGTTGAACGAGCTATTGATGGGTTGAACCCAGGAAAGCCGCCTGGGCCAGATGGGTTGAGTGCGGCCTTTTACAAAACGTTTAAGTCCGATCTTTCACCAATCTTGACTCGTCTTTTCAATGAAGCGTACAAGTACAAGATGTTACCCCCCAGCTTTCTGACGGCGCACACTATTCTAATCCCCAAAACAGAAGATAAAACCAAAGTTTGCCTTATCAAATCGTATCGCCCCATTAGTTTAACAAATGTAGACTACAAGGTCTTCATGAAAATATTATCTAAGCGATTACAGGGTGTAATAAAGGAAGTAGTAGGTCCACACCAGACGTGTGAAATCAAAGGACGCACAATTGTGACAAATATGCATAAGGCCAGGTCTATTCTGGAGTGTTGCGATGTGACTGATAGATGCGTCGCAATGCTTCAGTTAGATTTAGAAAAAGCTTTTGACCTTGTGTCACATGATGTTCTACTGAGTGTGTTGGATTTCGTAAACGTAGGCTGTATTATTAGAGAGGGTGTGACTATGGCATATAAGGGCTGTTCAACGCGACTAATTATTAATAAGTTGGTGGGGGGGGCACGCATTAACTTGGAACGCTCCGTGCGTCAGGGCTGCCCTCTTTCACCATTGCTTTTCAGTTTGTTTTTCGAGCCTTTCTGCTTGAGTGTCATTAGCAGCAATTCCGTCCGCGGATTTAAACTGCATGAGAATGAAGTGCGATTACTTGCGTATGCTGATGACGTTGCAGTTTTTTGTTCTGATCGTGACAGCATTAACGAAGTAGTGTGTTTAGCGAAACAGTTTTGCAAGGCCAGTGGGAGTTCTGTTAATTGGGAAAAGTGCTTGGGATATTGGCACGGAGATTGGCCTTCCATCCCGGACATGCCGTGGGTGAATAAGCCCGCAAAGTATCTGGGTGTGCCATTAGAATTTTATAGCGATAGTGAGCCGTACTGGCGGCGGCAAGCTACTGAACTGCGCGAAAAAGTGGATAAAGTTAGAGGATGGGATTTTTCGATCTTCTCGCGGGCCACGGTATGTAACCTTTTCTTTGTCTCCAAACTCTGGTACACATTACAGGTTTTGCATTGCTCACGTATACATGTGCAGAAGCTGCATCGCGTGTTCGCAGTATTTATATGGGGATCAGTGTGGGAACGGTCTAGTCGCACTAATCTGTTTCGACGTGTTCGGTACGGCGCAGGGGCGTAGCCAGAAATTTTTTTCGGGGGGGGGGGGGGGGGGGGTTCAACCATACTTTATGCATGTTCGTGCGTGAGTTTGTATGTGCGCGTGTATATATACGCAAGCAAAATTGAAAATTTCGGGGGAGTTTGAACCCCCCTAACCCCCCCCTTGGCTACGCCACTGGTACGGCGGTCTCAGTCTGTCACATTTGTTTCTAAGGCAAGTCGTTAGCCGTTTTATGTTTCTGCGAGACACAAGAGATCCGTTTCTACGTGCAGTTATTCAGCTGAGACTTGGAAGAGCTCTACCATCACTCGTTGTCACCTCGTATCACGTGCATGGGGCACTTAAGGGTTATTTAAAAGAAGTTGTTGGAGCATGCAATTTTCTAATGGCACGTTTTTTCTAGCGAATATCTAGCGGGGAGTAAAACGAAAAAGGCTGTACAAGGACCTTGTCGACCTTGTTTTACCGGTACCACTCTACAGGAGTTTGTATCCTGCTGGACGTGGGCAAAATGTACTTGCAAGAGTTAAAAAAATGACTGTACCATCCAGTTCAAAATCCTTTTTTTTTTTCAAGCTCCATACAGGGACTCTAGAAGTTAAAACGTGGATGCAAGAGAGGGGTCTGTTTGTACCGTGGGGAACGGACTGTTTCCTATGCCGTAAGCCTGAAACCATCGAACACGTATTTCTGGATTGTTGGGAAGGCGTGTTCTTTTGGGACATACTGCAAAGAACTATCAAAAAAGATCTACCGCTAGATGCCTATGGGATCCGGTTTTTTACCAGTTTATGACGAAGATGGAGGAGTGCCTTACGATGTTGTTATGTTGCTCGGCCTCTACAGTATTTGGAAAAAGTACATGGCAGTTCGTCATGCCGATATCAAAACAATGCCTATTCGTGAATATTTCCGCCTAATGATCTCGAACTTTGTTGACGAATGTAAAATTATGGACCCAGTACCAGAGTGGCTCGGGAAACTTGAGCCACTTATGGGCATAAAGGAATTATAATGGCTATGTAAACTACACTGCTTCATACCTCTGTCCACGCTGTTCATGCACTGTAATATTACTGTATGATGTGCAAGTAATAAAGAAAAAAAGACCGTGGCGCAGTGGATAGCGTGCCCGGCATCTCTTCTTGTGGACCTAGAGGTCGTAGGTTCGACTCCCGGTGACGAAACTCTTTTCTTTGTCTTCTGATCGCGTGTATTTTTTCGACGTCATTTCTGTGACGGAAATACGTCATTGAAATCTTGGTGGACCCCGGCAGAAAACACTTTCGTGTTAAAAATTTGGATGGTTCATGCGTCGTTTACGGCACGGCCCCATTTTGTTGCACAACGAAAAGAAGGGCACGGCTGTGCAACTTCTTCAAGCCTTCGTCAGGCCCCGGAAACTGAGAGCTAGTTTCGGTTTCAAGGAACATGCACGATCGTAGGGGTTGCCGGACATCCTAAGATCTGGTTGAACGAAGTGAGGTTTATGTGCATGTTCGCATTTAGTCCAAGAGAACAGACTTTTGGGCTAGTTGGTTTTGTAACGTTCATTGAAGCCATAGCGCTAAAAAGACAGGGACCACAGAAAGAGGACGGGACGTGCGCTACTCACAACCTCACGACCTGTCTTTTTAGCGCTATGGCTTCAATGATCGCATTTAGTGGCTGTCACGAATTTCTACAAATAAAGAAATTTGATTTCATTGTAAAGAACTCCTTTTTTTCATTTGTCTTTTTTGTTTCTTATTTTGTGAATTTTAAATCAGGCGAAGCGCGGGAAGTGGTTGACTTGAGTTCACTGTGCTTGAGTTCGTAGCGCTTGCCTCCGCGCCTCCTTGCCACTCGCTCAGCGATATCACTAGTTGGATCGCACTCAGTTATCTTGCTCGGTTGGGCGTACCAAGTACGAGAAAGATAATACAGAAAGTTGTGGCGTGCAGATAACGGAAGCCGCAGTGAGCTACGCCGAGCAAGTCAACCATGCATTAGACGAGGATGGCTAAATCGGGCATCACAGGTTTTTCGCTGCTCTGCGGTGTGTTAAGCCGGGAATTTCCAGTTCCTCGTAGGTTTTTCAGGCTTCCGAGTGGCAACGTGCGAGCATAAGTATTTGGACCCATTATTTCAGCAGGTATTAATTATGCATGAGTACACGAGTAAACCCAGTTCCATGAAAGCGTGACTGGATTGCATAGGCGCAGCGTCGCTAGACTAATTGGTCAAGACGACACACTACCTGCTGTCGGCAAAATACGTTTATGAAAGGCTTAAATGCGTGTTGGCTCGGCTACATAGTTTTTTCATCTTTTACTTTTGGCATGTAGTTCAAATGATGTGAAGCAATCATAGGCTCCTTCCTGTTCATGGAACTCATGTAGCCGCGGTTTGAGACTCTGTGTGCTTTATGTTTAATACTGTCACTCAAATACATGTGATGGACTGAATGCTTCTAGAAATCGTTACAGGGAATGTCGCTAGAGCCAACGTCTTGACAAGCGAACTTTTCTACATCAAGGAATCGCTGCTGTCCTGACGAAGACAAGTCAACTTGCCTGAACATTGTTTCCAGCGACGTTCCTCTGAACTTCTGCCTCGTTTGGGGCTCAAGTTCTGCAAGAAAAATATTTGCGCCGTCATAACAAACGTGATTGAGTCAAATACGACGTGTCCTGCTCGTGATTGTTGAAAATTTTCGCACTGGTTAGGATATTCTGGGTTCACTGTTTGGTCATTATGTCCATATTTCAGTTGTAAGTTAAAGCTGCTTTTATAGATTGTCACTTTCACACTACGTGTATTCTCTTTTTTTTTAATACGAAACGTGAAATCAAAAGTTAATTTTATTTGCGTCGATCCAGTTTTGTCATCCTGAGAAATCGGTCAGCTTAAGTTCTGCCGCTTCAAACACACAAATAAAATTAAAAAATGGTTAACGAAATTTTACGAATGGCCGCGTTGCTCAAGCGGCCAGCGGACCTGAAAGAGGGCACGAGCACCTTCCGCTTGTATGCGAAGTGGGAAAAGAGAACTTCCGCGGCACCCTCCTTCTCACGGTTTTCCACCATTTCCATCTATTTGGTGACCTCACCAGTGACGTCACAAAAGAAATGTTCTGTTGGAGATTTATTTCCAGTTGGATGCCCTGTAGCCGCTAGTGGTAAAAGCGGCGCTGCCGATGCGTATTGCGAGAGGGCATCCCACGGCAGGTATAGGGAGTTTCCGCCCCCTGGCTTCGTCGCGAACGCGAAATTACGTGAGAGGTCGCCGGAGAAGCACTATTTTAGAAGCCACAAGAAATACGTACTTTGGGCAGGCCATTCGACTGTATCCCGCGAATAACTATCGCTACACGACGGCGGAGCCCCCTGCTATGACGAAGCAGAAAGATTGGCACCGGTTTCGTACGCGATAAGCGAGTGGACTGCCTGCCGGTTGCCATGGCGACGAGTTTACTCCCCTTCATTCTACTCGCTTGCGCGCCGCGGCGCTTTTTCTGTGACGACGCTGCGATCGGCGGTCTGTTTAGAGCCAGCGCAAAGGCACATTGTCTTAAAGCGCTCACGATGGCATTCGTTGAACTGCGTCGACATCCATATAGTAGCATAAAAAACATCTGAGTTCCGCCATCACTCGGCAAGAGAAATATGCAAGGTCACGGGTGCCACACTGAATAGGCCGTGGAATGGTTCTCTAGCGCCGTCGCGCTGGCGAGGGGTTCCATGAAACGTCAGTGACCGAGCATCTTTCTCGAGACAGTCAGTGCTCTTCAGCTTCGCGCTGTACTTGTGATACAGACGGGTGTGCGATAATGTCGGCGATGGTGGCAGCCTAACCACATCCCATGCTCTTCGTTGGACGATTTGGTTAATGTTACGGTGTTACGGTGTGTTGCACGTGGCCGATATTCGAGCCATCCTCCTGTGTCGTCGCCTTTTACACCACAGCTCCATGCCTTGGGATTCTCGGTCTTATTCAAATATGCTGTGCGTGTGTTTCACCTGCTAAACCGACGTCTAATTGGGCATAACATTTCGAAACGCGACTGAATACTTGCAAGGAGGACTAAGTGCGAGCTGTGTTTTCCTCAGTGGTGTCAACTTTATGAGCCAAAGAAGCCAGGCCAAGGTTTTCCAGCATCAGCGGCCGTGAGGTGAGCAAGGCTCCTTCTTTTTTTTTCTTTTTCCGGCGCAGCAAATGGACGCAATATGTAATTGGGTATAGCTAGCAAACGTAAGGAGATACTTTTCCCGTGCGTTTGAGTACGACTAACCCCCTAAATGTCTTACTTCTGAGGTGAAATCGTTGTGGTGCTTCTCTTTAAATCAAATGTAGCTCATGTTACGGGCTGCA
>JALIZH010001960.1:0-10660 GCA_030522465.1 Rhipicephalus appendiculatus | reverse complement strand
GCTTCAAGATCAAGGACACCTCCGCTGGTTTAGCATTGCCTCCGTCATCGGACCAACTTTGACCAAGCTACTACGTCTTGTGATGACGTCATCATGTGACGTCAAAGTGACGTCAAGGTGACGTCATAATTACTTCACAAATTTCGACGATCCGGGACGTCATCAGGTCGTCATATGGTGACGATATCACGTCATGGTTTTTTTTCATCACTCGTCTCCCCGACGCCGCCGACGCGCTACGCCGAAGGCGACAGTCATATTTCACGTTTGATGAGGGATTTAAGGCTTTTGCCCTGAAATTCTAAAAACAAGGAAGGACACACGCTGACTGAGATATGGCGTTGCCCTCTGCCATCTCTCTGCAGCAGAATGTGTAATACTGGTAGTTCTGTCATGAGGAACCCGTATTATCGTGTGGGGTTCGGTTGATTTATAGGTTATGATGTCCAAAATAGACTCAGGCTATGAGAGATGCCTTAGCGGAAGGCTATGGATAATATCACCCACATTCGGTTATTCAACGTGCTCCGACATCCCAATAGTACACTGGCAGTCTAGCGTTTCCGCCTACTTTGAAATGCGATCACCGTGACCGGGCTCGAACCGGCGTCATTCGGGTTAGCAGCTCAGCACCATAACTATTCGGCTCCTGAGGCAGCCGTTATTCTCTCGTGTGTTTTCACTTATTCAACGAATGAGAGGCCGACGCGCCATTGGCATAGCATTCAAAAGGGTGTGATGCCGCCTGTCCGCACGTAGCATTTCAGCAAACAAGCGCGACGTTTGACAGAACACTTTCGCCGGAATTCTTTGTTTGTGTGTGCCGTTATTTCGAGGCGGGACCACCATCCACGTGGCAGCTAGGCTTATCCGTCGGCCAATTTGACCGTTACACAACATCAAACGGTGCTCTAATGCGCAAGGTTTTAACGTGTTGTACGTCCCTTCCCGTGTCCAGGGTCACCCTGCGCTAATCAACAAGAATGGCTACTGTCACCGAATAGGTACTTCGCACGCAACTTAATATCAACACACATTCCGGAAACGTGGCTGTTCCTTCGCGACCGCAAATGCATATACCAAATAAAAATAAAGAAGGGCAGTGAGGGTGCAATCGGCATGGTAAATCCACGTAAGCCAGGTCTTCAGAAAAAGCCGAGACAGCAGATCCCCGCTGGCTGGTTGATCCGAAAAGCAAATTCACTCTGACACCCGAACTCCCGGCTTGTCCCGTATGTGATGAGATTACGAGCACTTAGGGCTACTGCACTCACGTATACTATCGCATTACTGATTGCGTTTCCGATTATGAGCCCTTTATCAGGTGTCTCCGGCTCTAACTCCATGGCCACTCGAGCACTCTTCCGCCATCAACACCGCTCAAACGAAGACAAAAGACAGAACGCTAGTCTCTTCTTCTCCGTGTTTGTGTCTGCATTACGGTGCGCGCATAGGCGAGAAACACGGCGCCGCATAGACGACTGTTGTAGTGCCGTCAACATATATAACGTCGGTGCATCGCACGCCCACGCAAACGCAAGGCGGAAGGACTTACTGACGTCAGAGATAAAGAGCCAGAAGGTCTCCCGGTAACACGAGCGGGTCTCCGTCCTCTCCGGAAAAACCAAGCTCGATGGTTGTTGATGTATGGACCGCCAATCCACCGGATACTATCAGAAGGAAGCCTTACATTTTTTTTTTTTTTCACCAGTAGCCTAACGTGTTTTTCCGAGCGCTTACGTTTCTTATTTCTCGTGTGAGTACCACCATTACTATGTTCAATGTCTGTTATTTGCTTTTTCTATGCTGTTGCATAAGTTTTATCTCAGGGTTGCTTGAAGGGCGAATAAAAAGGGAAGGTTTATAAGTGTACACAGAAGTGCGGTTGTACGTGAAGTAAGATTATGTCGGGCGCATCTACATATTTAGGAAGCTAGATAGATAGATAGATAGATAGATAGATAGATAGATAGATAGATAGATAGATAGATAGATAGATAGATAGATAGATAGATAGATAGATAGATAGATAGATAGATAGATAGATAGATAGATAGATAGATAGATAGATAGATAGATAGATAGATAGATAGATAGATAGATAGATAGATAGATAGATAGATAGATAGATAGATAGATAGATAGATAGATAGATAGATAGATAGATAGATAGATAGATAGATAGATAGATAGATAGATAGATAGATAGATAGATAGATAGATACCAATAGTCACATGACTCTGTAAGTACACACTTGAATTTTTTCGTTTTTAATGATCTCTGCCATGAAAATATGTGCCGCGAAAATAAATCTTTCTTGAAAGTACTACCACACAGGACTGCGTACCGTAGGTGGTTCACGTTGATTTCTTTGTTCCATCACTACGCTGTTCATCCACGCCGTTAGCGATGAACATCGAGGAAACTGAACTCAATAGGCCGTCACGGTTGTCAGATACAACAAGAACTCTCAGATACAACTTAGATACAACTTAGATCCAATCAGATACAGCTTAAGTACAAGGGACAGGCCTCGCCCAGACAACCAAAGCCTGGTGGCTGATCCCCTCCGCGACTAAAGAAATAGTCCCGCTCGTGCACTGGACAATATTCACCGAAGCCGGGGTCACCTCATGAGGTCAGTCTGGAGTGTGCGTCCATTGGTGCATGCTTGTCTGCATCCGCCTTTGAGGAGGATGTGCCGCAAACTTCCAAAGTTGTACCTGACTATAGGAGGAATCTCCTACACGCCAAGAAACAAAAGGGAGTGTTCTCACTCTTTTTTTACACTTATGTAATTTTCACATATGTACGCCTCTCTTTAAAGAAACAGGCGTGTCTCATAATCATATCCTGGTTTTGGGACGTTAAACCCAATCAATTACTATTATCCTCTAAAGAGATACTTTAATACTTCTGGAGAGTCGTGCATCCCACGACTCTCCAAGAATAAGTTAACGCGTCGCTTTAGTTAAATATGACAGAGTTATACAGGTCGCAAAAAAAGCGTCAAAGGATTCACTTTATTTTTAATGCGTAAACTTTATATGCGTCATGAAACGCGAAAACTTACCGTCGACGTCGTCCCATGGCGTCAACACGAGTGATGCAAAAAAAATCAACATCACGGGATGACGACCCCATATGACGGGATCACGACATCACAGATCGCCAAAATTTGTCACATCACTACGACGGCACATAACATATGACATCACACGATAACGTCATCTTTTCCCGGCGTCTCTTGGTCAAAGGGGGGCTGATAGCGGAGGCACTGCAATAGCTGGTGTCATGCTGTAAGCTTGCAATGCATCCTATACTGGAGGCAGCGGAAACCTCGTTAGGGGCAGAAGACTTTCAGAGAGGAGCGGGGGTGGATCAATTGATGCACTGCGAAGAGAACGAAGAATATGGCTTTCGCTCTGAGGTCAACTTAGGCTAATGCAAAAGGGACCCTGCGAGTTTTTTAGAGGAGAAAGAAATAACGTTATCCTAATATTGATTTCTCGTGATTTGTTGAGATTTGTTCGCGCCGTCCTGCGCGTGGGCCAACGTCAAAGCCAAGGCTGCCTATCGACAACCGACAGATGCTGCGTGTCCCACGCGTACTCCGATACATGAAGGGCAACAAGAAGCTTTGTTCTTTTTTTCTGCTACTCATCAGTTGCTTTTGTGGGGAGAAGTGCTGTTTTCTTTGCTTCGATTATTCTCGCACAGTGTAGCGCCCCTATAGATACACCCGCGGGAACACCTTTAGTGATGCGGGGCCGCTACAGGCAGCCGGAGAGTCAAAGCTAATAGATCATACTAACAGCTTATTCGTACGCCTGCTTTGAGAGCACTTTCCGGAATCATCTGTTCCTCTTGACCCCCCATGAGTGCGTTCGAGTGTCTGAACAGTGTGATCCTGCTGCACAACAATGTGATGTGCGCAAATGTTCAATATTGATATACTTTTCAACATCACTTGTATTACTCACTTCTCTTATATGGGGCAGTAAAGGATTCATCGCTTAGCTAGCTCGTTCTCTCATAATTACAAACGTTAAATAGAATGTACGATACATACACGAAGAGAACACAGGACAACTGCTTCCCGGTTGATTGAGTTTAAGCATAAAATTGGGGCAGCTACGTACTAGTTGTTGGAGCAAGCCAAACCACTTTGTCAGTAGCAAGAAAGTGCGTTTTTCTCCGTTTTCTCATCGAACAAAATGGCCGCCAACTGCAGCAGTCTCGTCGACTTCGCCGATTTCGCTGGCCGTGTGGAAGAAATTACACTCGATCAAGCATATCCTTACGCGCCGCCGTTACGCCCAGTTCTCAGAGATGGGCAGAATTCCATAGAGGCGTATACCGGCGCGGAATTCCTGTCGCGGCACCGCTTCCCAAGGGAGTGCTACGCCTGTTGGAAAATGCAGTCGCTGTGACCAAGCGACAGCGAACACGGTCACCCCGTTCCACCACTGCGTGTCGACCATATGTGTGAAAAACTGAAGGACACTTTGTAAATTCCAAAGCGTGTTCGGCGAAAGCCTGGGCCCATTCGACTGACTATGCATGTCGTTTTTTCTCTTTTCTTGTTTTTTTTTGTTGTTTTTTTTAGTTTGTTTTTCTATTTGTTCGTTATGTTTCTGGCTTTTTTTTCTTTCTTCTTAGTTTTTTATTTTTTAATTTTTTTTCTTTTCTTTTTTTTTCACTTTCTCAGCAATCACGTGATGGCACAGCGGCGCGTAGCAGCAGTCGCGCCCCCACAGCTGTGGCCTCTCCCCCTAACACTCTCAGCAATCACGTGATTGCTGAGAGAGTGTTGTATGCCCCATATATTGACCCCTACATTGACTTAATAGCGAGGAGGGAGCGCTGCGACGAACCTTCGCCGACTGGCATTGCCCGGATCGACAGGCCATTGCCCGGATCGGACCTATAAAAACTGATACCCTAAGTCACGGTCAAAATTACTCTACTTTGCCCAACACAGTTGTTTTACTACCCCACATTTTAGGCTACGCCCAAAAATAGCACAGTGTAACAATAAAAAGATACACACTACACTTCACTGTACCACATGCAGACGTGTAGTGAAACGAAAGTTGGTAGCTACTTTGAAATTTGGTTTGAAAAAAAAAATCCAAGACAGAATAAGAAACATGAGAGACAGAATATGAGAAGCGGAAGCGTTCCGGTATTTGTACGGGAAGAAGATTGACTCGCAGTCGAGAGAAAGAACTAGAAGACTCATCCTCAAGTATACGGCTGGCAGTGTAAGCGATATGGAGACAAAGGGCGTTAAGCGAAACGTCAGAGAGGGAAAAAAGATGTATTGGACAGCAGTGATGGAAAGAAAGCCGGCTCTGGGTAATCACCGAAAGGGGTAAAGACAAAAAAAAATTACACCATCTCCCGCTAAAGGGAACCATGTGTAGATGTGAAGCAGCGGGCGCTAACGCTTACACTGGCGGCGGCGTTGACGCTGGTGCTCATCGCAGCGTTGCGCAGGAGAGAAATCTGGGGAGGCGCAAAACAGGCAGCGATGGAGCAGTGTTTCCTAGTGGAACATGCCAATCGCTGCGAATGGGCAATGAGAGACAGAAGACTCCGACTGGACACAGAGACCCGCACTCCGCTTTTAGTTAACGCGCACGCTGCGAATTTTTATTGTTCAACAACGCACAGGAGAAATCTCCCACCGGCACCACCTTGGAGGTCAAGATCCATTGCCGGGGTGGCTAGTGAACGGTTGTGCAGCGCGAGCAGTCGGTTTTTTCAACCAAGAAACTCGCTAGCAGACGCTGCCTGCGTCGGCGTCGCGAGGCGAGAGAGGGGGGGAGCCGCAGGAGAGGAGAGAGAAGGGGTGACACGCATGCGCAGTGGGAGTGTGAACGCCGTGGGCAGGGATGCGTAGAGGAGAGAGGGGGGGAGCGTAGGAAACGAGAGAGAGGGGGGGGACGCGCATGCGCAGTGAGGGGTGTGGTTGCCGCGGGGAGGGATGCCTAGAGGACAGAGAGGGGGAGAGGAGGTTTTTTTTAAAGGGTTTGCGCATGCGCAGTAAGGGTGGGCACGCGGCACACCACCACCACCACCACCGGATTAAGGTTCGCCATAAGATGCTTCACATCTAAAAATGCCCCCCACCTCCCCGAAGGGAATCGTGAGGAAATGCGAATGCATTTCGCGCGCGCTTCACTCCATTTATATATACGTGCGAGCGAGCGGACGGGAGAGTGGGGCGCAGGGAGGAGAGAGAGCGAACGGCGAGAGAAGGAGCGGCGAAGCACTGCACCTACCCTCTCCTACACTCTCTCCACACACGCGGGAGCTCCGCCGAGCTTCCGCGATGCCAGCGCCCTCACACACCAAAGCGCGCTCCTCCTCTCCACTCACTCTCCGCTACTCCGCCCGCACCACCTGCTCATGTTGCTAGGGGCGAGGATAAGCGCGCGCGCCCGCAGCTGTTGCTATGGGAGAGGGAGTAAGAGCGGAGAGATAACACCTGCCGGCGCGCGGACACCTCCTCAACCTATCCTCCTCCTCCTCCTCCGCAGACGCCGCCGGATGCGCCTGACATAGCCCGACTAAGAAATGCATTCGCATTTAATAAGCAAGGGTACACTTTACGATAATTCAAACCGTTGTGCTTTGCCATTTCAAGCGATGTCGGGTTGCCTTAGTACGCATATAGTAATAAAGCGATGTTCAGTAAAGAAGAGAAATGTGCATGAGCGGGGAAGGTAAGGAAACGATGGAGCATATTTAGTTGAATGTGAAGACATCCACCCGGGTGCATATTAGGGCACTAGCCTACATGAAACTTTAGGGTTTTAGGGACACCATTGGAAAGGTAAACAGATCGGCGATAGAAATGGGTGAAAGATGACTGGGGGATTAATGGTAGGAAAGTAGGCAGATAAGAAAAAAAGAAAAGCAGGTAAACTAATGTTAATCTGCACTAAAGCTTAGAAATTAGGGTTATAAATTTATAAGGTTTTTTTTAAGGTTATAAGGTTAAGGTTATAAGGTTATAAGGTTTTTTTATAGGATGAGAACCTTAATTCAACTCGACAATAGTATGCCATAACGTAGTATAATAATAATAATAATAATAATAATAATAATAATAATAATAATAATAATAGAAGTAATAATAATAATAATAAGAAGAAGAAGAAGAAGAAGAAGAAAAAGAAGAAGAAAATCTTGAGTTTGGTGAAGCGCAGGTCCCCGCCCCTGTCATAAAGGGGACGCTCTTTCGTCCACCCATCAACTGTCATCGAAAAAACTCGCATGGTTACTTGCGCACTCAGTTGAGATCACTCGAAGGCGAAAGCCACCGTCTTTTTCGTTTTCACCATCGATTGCATATATTGATTCGCACCACCCTCGAAATATTGACGTATTACCTTTCGCGTCTGCCCTATGCTGGTGACATGTGAATTAAGAGAGTTCCAGTTTTATTGAAAGAAAGGTTTAGTTTTAGGGTTTGTTTAGGAATGTCACCCTTGGGGGGTGTCGCGCCGATCGTCCACATCTTTCGATGATCGATGACGACCGAGAAGTGTAAGTTACCCTATGCCTGACCAGAAAATCGTATTACCGCCCTACTACCCCAACGCTTGCCCGAGAAATTTCGAAAATACCCCACAAGTAGGGTAATGACTCTACGGTTGGTAACCCTGCTGGGGATCCGTCGGCCGCACTTTCTAGCGCAGCCGCTAGAGCGAAGCCTGACGAAAGGAGAGCGTGGGCAAAGTTAATTGGGTGAGAGGGAAGCCTATTGCAGCCAGTTGAGCCAGGTAAAAAAAGGGTGGCTACGTGGTGAGAGTGAAGCTGGGTAGAGAGGAGGAAAGAAAAGGCGAAGCTATGGCGAGAGCGAAGCCGGTGGTGGGGAGAGGAGGGCCAGCTAATAAGCATCCTGGAAAACCTGATGGTCTCGTATTCGTTGTGGTAGGTTCAGCAATGGCCAAGCTAAAACTGAGGCCATTAGCTCCGCTGTTGAATCAGCCTTCGTGACGTTAAAGGGACACTGAAGGGCCAAACGATTTTTCGCGTAATAGGTAAGTACAATTTCACAATCCCGAAAACACCACTCTTACCGCGACACGACGCTTGGTAAGCGAGGAAACACGCGAAAGGAAAATGCGGGTGGAGACGCCACCTTGAGATTCCCGCACCAAACACTGTGACGTCATAGATTTTGAAGGCGTCTACTGAGTCCTACGTAGCTTCTAATCAATAAAAATGAGGTGCATTGTCATCTGTTGGTGCCATAGACCTAGCATACGAAGTTTCACAAAATTTCATCGAGCCAATGTCGCGAAAATACGAAAAATACATTTGGAATTTCTGACGTCACGCGCGCAGATATCGGCGCCAAATTTAAAAATAAAGCTTCAACGTTGATTTTCTTCGCTAATAATGAACTTATGATAGTGAAACATATGGCATTAGAGTTCTCAGAGTGCAGTTTGTCAATCTCAACCAAGACATTGTTTCCCTTTAGTTTCCCTTTAATTTAGTTGATTCTGCGCATAATTTTTAAAACTCCCCCTCAGCGAAGCTATACTCGGTTCTAAAGGCTGGTTCACACCGAAGGCGGAGCGGCAAAGCGGGCTTTTCGAAGCGGCGAGGCGGCTAGTGCGCGCACCTGTTCAGACCGCACGCCGCCTTTGGCTGCCCGCGTGGCCGAGGAGGCGGGGCATCGCGCGCGTGTCGCTATCACGTGGCACTGCTTCAGATACACCAGCGCCACCGCCGCGCCACCGCCGCAGCGCGTTCTGATTGGCTGCGCCAAAGCGGTGACCTTGGGCGGGAGGCAAAACATTGGTCCGGGAGCAATCTCACTTGCCGCCTCGTTTTCCGCCCGCTTTCGCCGCCTGGAGAGGAGGTCTTCCCCGCTTTCCGCCTTGCCGCTTGGCCGCTTTGGCCACCCCGCCTTCGGTGTGAACGAGCCTTAAGTGAATAGCAGGGCGGCTTGCCACCGCGAAAGGACCACCATTCAGCCAATGGTGTCGCTGCGTCTCTTGAATTGTAACAGAGTATAGCAGAAAAACCTCCAGTTTGTGAAATGTGAGGACCATTTAAGGCACGTTCACACCGAACGCAGAGCACGCAAGCGGTCAGGCGGATTTTGAAAGCGGAGAGGCAGCGAGGGCGCTCGATTGTTCAGACTGACCGCGTTGCCTTCTGCACCCTCCGACACGGAGGCGGAGCAATCCACAAATCGACGGTGGACGTGTCGCCATCCCGAGGCACTACGCGATACTGCGCACGCGCATCTCGTGCCCTGACTGGCTGCGGCTAAAGCGGCCAACTTTCCGCGCTGAGCAAATTGGTTCGGGCGCGATCCGGGCAAGCGGCCGCGGATTTTCCGCTTTTGCGGATAATCCGCGCCCGTTTTCCGGGACCGCGCTCGGTGAGAACGTGCTTTTAAGTACAATAATAGTAAAGAGCTGTACATAGTTGTCCTTAGCTATGTGATCCAATGAGGAGTATCAATCTTCTGAGCGCTTCGAAAGAAATGGTTCAGGATTTGGAAAGCGATCCACTCCACTATGGCAAGGCGGTAAGCCTCCCAATTTTTAAGGGAAAGCCTTTAATGTCTCATGCTCACGTCCGTCCGCCCGTCCGTGCACTGGCACGGTGCCAGGGAGCCACCGGGGCGCGCCAACGGACGCCGGTCGCGTCGGTCGCGCCTAGCGTCGGACTCTACAGCGCTCGCGCTTTGCTTACATAGCGTCGCTGTGCCCAGCGTGTCCAATCATACAAGAAGGCAGACGTGCGCATCATGTTCCATTCTGACCGACCCAGTCTGAATGGGCACAGGCGTCCGCCCAACACACTTTCGAATTTACAGTGTCCTTCGATTTTTTAGATGTGAAGCATCTTAGAGCGGGGTTTAATCCGGTGGTGGTGGTGGTGGTGTGCGGCGTGACCACCCTTACTGCGCATGCGCAAACTCTTTCAAAAAAATAAGAATAAAAAACATCCTCTCCCCCCTCTCTCTCCTCTGGCATCCCTCCCCGCGGCGACCACACTCTCACTGCGCATGCGCGTCCCCCCTCTCTCTCCTCTCCTACGCTCCCCCCCTTCTCTCGCCTCGCGACGCCGACGCAGGCAGCGTCTGCTAGCGAGTTTCTTGGTTGAAAAAATCGACTGCTCGCGCTGCACAGCCGTTCACTAGCCAGCCCGTATATATGGCACTGGATCTTGACCTCCAAGGTAGTGCCGGTGGGAGATTTCTCCTGCGCGTTGTCGAACTATAAAAATTTGCAGCGTGCGCGTTAACTAAAAGCGGACTGCGGGTTTCTGTGTCCAGTCGGAGTCTTCTCTCATTCCCCATTAGCAGCGATTGGCATGTTCCAGTAGGAAACACCGGTCCATCACTGCGTGCTTTGCGCCTCCCCAGGTTTCTCTCCTGCGCAACGCTGCGATGAGCGCCAGCGTCAACGCCGCCGCCAGTGTAAGCGTTAGCGCCCGCTGCTTCGCATCTACACATGGTTCCCTTTGGCGGAAGATAGTGTAATTTTTCTTTCTTTCCATTAAAGATAATTTTTTCTAGCGATCACTGGTACGCACCAAGACGTACATTTCTCATTTGACACAGCCGCGCCAACTGTTCTAGCGAAATTAGCAAACTTTCCTCAAGTACTTCGTTAA
>JALIZH010001958.1:0-23828 GCA_030522465.1 Rhipicephalus appendiculatus | reverse complement strand
GAGGACCAAGTTGATCATGGCCAGCAGCGTGTCGCCCAGGACGTCGAAGAACGTCGCGTAGAAACCGGCTGTAAGGCCATCCGCGCCAGGGGGCCGAGTTCGGTGGCATAGACCGGATGGCGCCGTGAAGCTCATCGATCGACGCCGCGCCGCACAGGGTCACGCAATCATCCTCGTCGAGTCGTCGCAGACTCTTGCACAGGTCTTCCATGAGGGTTGGCTCCGGCCTAGGCAGGTCGGAGTCGGGCTCGCCGAAGGCTGACTCGAAGTGTTCGTAGAAGGTGGCCTGTATCTCAGCGGGGTCTGCCGTGAGCGTGCCGTCAGGGCGCCCCCGCGATCCTCAACGAGCCGTTGCCGCTGACCTCGCGCAGATCGATCTCCGGTGGTTCCACCGAGGTGGCTCGCGCCGCACGGGTTTCGCGTGTGGTCTCGCGAAGCAGCCGTCGTACTGGATCTGCAGCGAATCGAGGTAGTCTCGCGTACAAGTTTTCAGTACTTCGGCGCTCTGGACGATTCGCATCCTGCGCAGGAGTTCGTTCATTTTAGTGGTGATGCGCCTCTTCCTAGCACTGCCTTCCTGTTGCAGCAAGGTCTTCCAGGCCGCCTTCAGGCTGTCCCATGCCGCCGGGGTCACGCGGGGCGTAGCCGTGATTGTTTCCTCCAAGCGGGTCTTGATTCTCTGGGTGCTCATGTCATCTTTCAGGATCGCCGTGTCGAGGCGCCAGGCTGCGCCGCTTGGTCGGGGCCGGGCGTCCCTCTCACGGTCGTCACCAACGGGGCGTGGTCGGTCGACCTTGCCAAGGCGTCCGGTAGAGCGAGCACCTCGCACGACTCGACGGAGGGAACCAGCAAGTCGGGGATGTAGGCGCGGTCTATTCTGCTGGCCGTGGTTCACGACGTTCGGGTTGGGCCGAACTCGTCGTAGCGCAGGTGGACCCAGACGTCCGTGAGCCGCGGGTGTCGAAGGGGTCTTCACCAGTTCCTTGGCGTGGTAGGTTGAACCCCCACGCCCGGGCCCCGGACGTCCCCTCGTTGAATCGACGACACAGTTGAAGTCGCCGAGAACCACGTGCGGCAGGGCTTCGAGCAGGTTAGTCGTGGAGCGCCCTGAAGAAGGGTTTGGTATCCGATCTCGTAACCGGTGCGTATACGTTCGCCGAAGCGGAGAACCTCCGCTCGTCGATGAAGATGTCGAGCAGAGTACACGTCCGTCGGCTCGGAAAATGCAGTGCGACTTTTGTCGAAACCTTCCCGAGACGAAGACGACCCCGACGCCGCACGACCTGGCATTCGTTAGAGAAAAGAAGCCTTCGACCTGGCAGTCTCGTTGGAAACGGGACACGTCTAGTGGGGTCCGGAAATTGGTTTCCTGGACGAAAAGCAGGTCGATGCCTTGTGCCTTGGCGAATGATACTATGGTACTTTGCTTCACCCTTTCACGAAGCCCGCGGACATTCCAGGTGGCAAAGCGAAGGGTGGCCATCGTCCGTCACTGCTGGCTCGGGCAAGCAGAAGAGGGGCAAAACCCGGAAGGGAGAGGAGGGGGGAGTGCAAGTCGGCATGATCCATGGTGGTACTGCGGAAGGGGGGAGGCAAGGCGGGGGAGAGGGGGGCGCGCAGGTGGCTGCAGAGGGGGTACCGCGTCAACGGCTCGTGTCGCGGGCTTTGGGGGGCGGGTCCCCTTTGCTAGCGGCGCTCTTGCGGAGCTTCGGCGCTTTTGCTTGCGGCGGAGCGTCGCTGTCGCTGCCCCGTGCTTCGGGACCGGGCCGGCGCATGCTAGTGTCCTTATTACCAGTCCCCATTTTCTCGTCGCGCTTGTCTTCGTCGCCTGTGCGCCTACGTGAGCGCGAGCGGGTCCGTTGCTCGCGGCCGCGTTCCGGGGAGGTCGCTGGCCGATCCGTTTCCCGGCTGGGTCGTAGCATCGGGGAAGCGAGGGGAGAGTCAGGGTGCTATCGCGGAACGATTCTATTCTTTTTTCTACCTCCTTTCGCCGCCATTAGCCGTCTGTGATTGGTCGAAGCGTCCATCAAGCAGCCGTAAAAAAGCCTGACGTCAAAATGACGTTAGCACAGAACGGGAGCCGGCGTCGCGCGTTCCCGCCCACTGCTGACGTAAGCTTCGACGCCACGCGGAAAAGGAATTGGAATAGAAAAAGGAATCGTTCCGCGATAGCACCCCAGAGTTCTGCCGGGTTGGATCGTGGTCGCCGGGTAGGGCGCATAGTACCCGCGGCTTACGATGGGGGTGTCTTCGCCGGCAGGCTCTCGGGCGCTCGTGTCGAGCTGCTGCATTTCCGCCGAACCGAGTTCGGTCGCCGGTTCCTTTGGGGCAGGGGATCTTCGCTGCGCTTAGCGCGGAGTTCGTCATCGGCAGGGGCTACAACGTTTGACGAGCCGTTCTGGATCTCCGCTGGGTGTGGGGCGACACAGGGGGCGACGACTGCCCAGAGACTGTATCAAAGTCACTTGAGTCGTTGGTGTCGCTTTCGGTAGTCATGGTGGCGAAGTCGGTCGACCTATCGTGTCGCTCCCCCTCGTTTGTGGACGTGGTAGTCCCCCGCTTCCGGTGTTTTGGACTCAGTGTCCCCGTCCCAGTGGTTAGGGCCCTTCGCAGGCGCACGGGACGCGGTCTTCTGTGTCAACACCTGAAGGCGCAAGGAAGCACTCGTCTCCCTGGATGAGGTTAGGTGCGTGGTTAGGTGCGTGGTCTGTCGCGGGAGGGACACCGCGAGCGGCAGACGCATAAGTGCGCTTGCGGAAGCACTCCCGTGTCCCGTGACGACCCCCGCATCTCTTGCACTCGGCCGTGCACCCCTCGGTGTCGTGACCGAACGTTCCGCAGCGCTTGCAAAACTCAGCTGTGCACCCGGTGGCCATGTGCCCGACCTCGTTACATCGTGCGCACACCAGCCTCATGCCGCGGTACTCGAACATGACCCGGTGCCCCGCGATGGTCGCAAAGTTGGGCACCGGTTTGCTCATTTCGATTTTAACTACTCTGACTCCGTTCAGCTTATTTTGGCGGGTGGCCACGGTGGCAAAAGTTATGCCCTTCACCTTGCCATACTGGGCAAGGGCGTTACCAAGTGTCTCGTCGTAGAGATAGGCGGGGTACCGGTAGACGTTGACGTACGTAACCGGCGGCCCGACAGCCTCAACCGGTACGCTTTGATCGTTAACCCGGAAACCTTCCGCCATCATTAATCTTGTCGCCTGACTGGCATTTCGGGTACAAATGAGAAACTTGGCACCCCCCATGTGTTGCAAAACAAGTACACTGTCATCACCAGCACTTAATTCAATAGCATCAATCAAATCATCTATGGATACGTCGCCGTCCGGCGCTGTAAACGTGAAGCTGTTCTCCCTCACCGGGAGGTTGGTCGTGGCCGCCATTCTGGTGGGCGTTGCCGCAAGCCGCCAGGAGGGGGGCGTGGCTCGTAGAGAACTGGTCACGTGCAGTCAGGCTGCACCCTAGTAAACCGGCGGCTCAGCCGAGGCAGGGGGCCGCGCAGGGACAGGTGGGTCCAGGGGTCGCGGCAGGGGGCTCCGGGACGGCAGACGTGGACCGGGGGCCTTGCGCTTCCTGGCATGGGAAGGGAGGGCTCCGGGCTGGAAGGCCCGAGACCCAGGGGTGGCGGTCGCACGCACGGGGCGGCGATGCCACGGGAACACTCTGTTCTTCGGAAGTTTGAACCCCGGGGGGTCGACGTCGGCGTGACGTGACCCCGGGACTGGCTCGGTGACTGATGAAAGACTGCTAGCTCGGACACTTTGATCTTAGCCAAAAGGCCAAGAAGCGATAAGGAATTAATGGTCGTGTCTTCGAATGCATTGTTTCAGACCACATATATAGATCAGGCATGACACCAGGCAAATAACTGCAAAGCAATTCTGCCGTCCAAGCATGCAAAACGAGCAGTGTGCACCCCTACGGTTGGGTTTGCACCAGTGCATCGCTTTTATTCCGTTCTCGACAATAATTTTGCCGCTACACAAAGGAACTGCAAAAACAGCAACCTGGATTAGGTAGACACCGATTAATCGCTCTCTTACGTACTCTCGATTGTTCGCATGACGTCATACACAATGCCGGTCGTCGCGCGACTTCACACGAAGTACACTACATCACGTGCCAGCAATTATTCGTCACGGGTAAAATTTTTAATTGTAATACTCGTGCACCAAAAATTGGCGTACGTTACAGTATCCCCCCCCCCCTAATAAGTTCCGTTACGCCACTTATCCAGCATGGCTTCCGCCAGTGCACGCTGGCTGCCCAACGCCTCTCCGACGTCGACCTGTAGTATCGCGAAGGGCTTGAGCCCTTGGCTTCCAGCGCGCAGCTCGCGTATCTTGAAACCGCCTTGGCCAGTCCGGACGCGACGCACACTACACCGGCACAGCCTGCGAAGCCGAGCGACAGGCGAGGGAAGCCCTGTAACGAGCCAGACCCGCGAGGCTGTGCGACATGTCATCAAGAGAGGTGGCATTTTCTGCTGCCGGTGAATGGAGGTGATGTGGTGCACAGTGCCGGTACTGCCTTGCTCCGGGAAGCGTTCGGATTTCGGAGGTGTGCACGCTGCCCAAATTTCGTTCACGCGTGCAGCGTTGAGGCACCTCTGACAGTGTTGCACGGTGAGAGGTTACCGTCTGCACAGCGCGGTACTCTTCCAGCCTAAATTGTCCGCGATATGCAAGTTTTGCTGATTTCGAGGGGGTAGGAGTGCTATGGTTGCTTGTACGAGGCGCAGGCACGGCGCTGCCGCGTCCGAGCCAGGCACGCGGCAAGCGTAGCGCAGATCACCGCTGTTAAAGGAATAATGTTCTAGCTCTGTCTCGCGTTCCGTTTTGGCTGACTCAATTCTTCGCTTGAAATCGTTTGTTTCAACTACCTGAATCCCGTAACGCGGCGCGTGCATGCAACGACTGCAGTTGTGATTGCTCGCCGTCTCGCACATTTGCATCCAATTACGGTTGTATGTTGAAGCAAATTTGTGTTTTGATTCGTTGTGTTTGTGAGACCTATCTGTCGTTGTTGGATGTTCACGCTCACATACGTCATACCGCGGTTAGCGTTGCGGTGTTGATTGTTTTCAAATGAACTCCGCAATTGTCAAAGGTTCGCCGCCTGCAGTTCACGCGTCGGGAAGGCTGCATCATCGCGCCGGAACGAACGCCTGTGCATTTTCAGCAAACTTTGACATCGTTTTGCTGGTTTGTTCTGTTTTTGTCGCTTTATTAGGGTGGTATATATTCAAGCAGCTGAATCGAACTGGCACCTAATTCATGAATTGTAATTGCCACCTTCAGAGATTGTGCGGTTTTCTTTCACGCGCACCGCGCACCCGTACATTGCTTCGAGTGTGCGTTTACGGGTGCGCTTTGCGCGAGCTCGTCGCGCACCCGATACCACATCGCGCCTGAAATTCGACACTTCTCACACTAAGCCGCGTCCGCGCAGGAAGTCTTACACACGTGTAAAGTCTATATTCTCATAAAAAAGGGTGTGCAAGCACGAAGCGAGAAGCGAAAAAAAAATAGACAGACGAGGCGAGCAGTAATACTTGCTTCGCAGCGGTTAAAGCTAGGCTAGGCTCGCTGCCTCGTGGCTAAGTCAGCGGGTGATGCTCCAGCGGTACGGAGGACATGGGTCGAACCTTCTCAGGTTTTTCAGTGCCATAGTTGTGTAATCTTTGTTTCTTTCTCTTTTTTTTCTCACATCGCGAAAGTTCGTTCACTACAGTACGCGTTCGCCACTGCCAGCATGCACGTCTAAACAACAATCATATGTTTTTCGTAGTCGACAACGTGGAACATCGATTAACGTGATTAACGAACTTTTCTATTTTGATATCGTTCGCTTTTCGAAGTGCTTCTACAGCGGGGAGATCTTTTTCAAGCGTAACATTGCGAAGCGCTGCACGTGCACGGAAGCGAGCGGTAGCGCGGCGGAGAGAAGGGAAAATGCGCGACGCATATTTCCAGTTTCTATTTTTCTGCCAGAGATGGCGCTGCCTGTCAAGAGTCGCAGCGCCACTGAGCGATGCTTTGGGGGCCTATAGTTCGAAACGCCTTCGTCATTGTCGGCAAGGATTCTTCAAGTAGGAGCCGTGATACCACGGCTAGGTCAGCTAGTATACCCCCCCAGGTATTCGATAATTGCGCCACTAGCGCCAATTTGTCCCCTGGTGTTTGGTAGGACAAACTGTGAAACTAAAAAAACAATAAAAAAATGGCTGATGCTGCTATGGCAACGCTTTTCTTGATGAGCGAGGAGGAGGAATCGCCCAGCTGCTTGTCGTCTGCTATGCGCTCGACGAGCGCGCGACTGTTTTGTGAGCCGCAAACAGAAAACGACACCGCTTGCATTTTTTCAGGTTGTGTTGCTGCTGCATATATTATTTTCGACAGCTTTCGGTTGCTGATTTTCTCGAACTCTCAGGACGTCCAGAAAACACTTGTTTGGAAATATTTCTCAGTTGAATGCGCGCGAGCCAGCAAGCCTTGAAGTGTGACAATTTTGTTTGTGCAAGAAAAAGGAGTAGTCGGAAAATGTGGTTTATTCACTGTTTCTATTAGCAACGTATTGCAAACGATAAAATTCAATACATGCCACAATAGCACAGAGCTGTGCATCTCGTATAGTAAATACAAATGATGGCATTCTGCATCGGTTACACAAACATAACAGAATTCTTGACACATCCATCGTATACAAAATATAGCTGCAGGAGTCACAACGTTCATTGGCTGTACACAATACACTTCTCCAGAAACGATGGCTCATAGTAACACGTTCGTGAATAAGGAACTGATCATGCAGTGCAGATGACCAGCACATTGAGCCCAGCACTACCAGCTCTTTTTTCTTTTTCTATGAAAGTTGCTAGTCGAAACAACCTTCTATAGTAAGCGAATTTTCTACATAACTCAGCTTGTGCTTAAGCACCGTTACATATTGAGCAAATTCTACTTACATTTCAACACTTCACTATTTCTCGATACAACGCGTAAAACCTCGTTCAAAGCTGTATGTAGCACTGCTAACAGGGCATTATATTACAGAATTCTACACCAGTATATTGCACTTATTCCTCGCATATTGTAATGCGCATATTTTTTATCACAGTTTAGGCATGAGTATCACAATCCTACAACATCAAACAAATGTCACCCTGCAGACAGAGCTTTCCATCGAGAAGAAGTAAATTCAGTATAGGCAAGTGTCGATGGTTAATCATCAGTGGAAATTGGGCTAGGAAAAAGTGATGCACAAAGGTATTACGGAACGCGCACCTTCGGGACATGGAGAAATGTTCACAAAATAATTCAGATCGACTGCATTTAATGAATCAGCCTGGGCACATAGCTCAGAATGGGTCTATTCTGACCGGTTTTCAAGACATTCGTCTAATATGCCTGAATCATATACAGTATACTTTCTTTTATAGAGCTCCTAAGCCCAGCTTTGTGCGTCATGTTGGAAGCATAGGACAAATCTGAGCTGTAGTATTAGTTTAGTAATTAACTGAAGGTAATTTGTCATTTGACTTTCGAAGGCGCCTTAACAAACCGGTGAAAGCCCCTCAAATTTGCTGGTACACTTGCTTGTGGCACAGCGAGATGAGATGACCGTGATGAGACGGTGATTCAGGGGGAGACTGAGCTGGCTCTTGTGGGGCCGCCTTCTGGAAACAAGGGGGAAAATGAGTGGCATTTAAGGTGCCATGTTTTAAATAGCCTCAGCACGTTTTCCGTAAAATGGCGCTTTCTGATTCAAGCGGGTCAGCTGCGATTGTATATCTTTGCATGACTTCTACTAAAAATATTCCTCTAAGAGACATAAGCATTGCTCCGAATTGTATTGCTGTTGTACATTCACGTAACATGTTCAGCATTGCTGTTGTCTCATTAGCTGGCTCAGAATATTGTAGTATTGCAGAGGTTTTTTCTATTTACTTTCGCTTTACCATTTTGTACACTGCCCACGAGAGGTAATTAGGTCTAAACAATTTAAAAGCTGCTGTTTACCGGCACGCGCACACGTGCTCCTGTGAAATTTCCACTATACAGCGCCAATCAAACTTATGGAAATCATCGCAGCGCGTACCTCGGCTTTGTCGTATTGAATTGTGCGGTTTTACGGACCACGATACGTGCGTGAGACATGCCGTAATGAGCGACTGCGAACTATTTCGACCTCCGGAGGTGTGCGCGAACTTTGCCCTTATCGAAACGCGATTTAATCCCGCGACCTCGTGTTTCTAAGTGCAACATCATGTCCGATACGCGACAACAGCGGGTGATCGATGTATCGGTCACAGCAAGGCCAAGAGCGCTGCGTGTTCTTACGAGCGTGAATTCTGTCGTTGTGAAAAGAAAATATTCTCATCTTTCGCTGCGCCAGGAAGCTGGAAAATATTCGCATCGTTAGCTACACGAGCGAACACCCTTCACCACGCATGATATTCCAATAGAAAAAAAAAACGAAAAGAACGCAATTCCCTGGCGCACGCGGAACAAATTTCGCGGCGAAACGTCACGCGAAGCCGTAGCAGATGACATAAAAAAAAGCGCTTTGTGCAGTTCACTTTTGCGCCGTACCCTGTATGCTTTTCTACACAAAGCAAGAATACGCGCCCCTTCTTTAATGCCCAAAATCAACGAGCCGGCCTGTGCATACCTGCAATCTTGGCGACGCTCTTTTGGCCAGGGTTGTCTTAAGCCGCCGCAGCCGTGGCTTCTGCCAGGGAGGGTCCTTGAAGATAGGGTAGATATCAGTCCCGTTTAAGTAGGTAACGAAGGAAGTCAATGGTACATTATGGTGGTAGCATGAAATACAATGTAAAGGACACACCTTGAACTCATGCGTAAATATGGAACGTTAATTATGCATCAGGCGATAAGGTGCGCGAAAACGAACTGCAAAAGCGCACATATTCGCAACCGCTAATAAATTTTTGTTACCTTCGTCGATCGGGGATCTCACTTCCACTGCAACAGTGGGAACATCCGTCCACAAGAGCCGTCTTTTGGCAGGGTTTGCGAAGGCACTTTCGGCGAAGTGGTCCGAGCAGAGGCGGCAGCAGTTGTACATTTGCTCCCCCGTGAGTACCTCGAGGTCTGCCCTTTTGGTATAATTCCGCCATACGTCACACCTAGAAAATGAAACAAATAACATCATGGATATCAATAAACAACATGTAAAAGCGACATAAATATAGAGAGTGAGAAAAAGGGCGACAACAATGTTTCGCAGGTTCAAAAGCGAAGCGCAGCTCGGCCTTAGCGCAGATAACACGAACTTCTCGTAACACGGAATGCAAGCAGTCACTGCTACGTAAATAAATTTGGGGGTTCTTTCTTAAACATTGAAATGTGGTACTGTCACTACAAGCAGCTGGTCGTCGGAATGCTCTAAAGCCGAACCAGTTCGTCGAAGAAGCACATTCGGCAAGATACCTTGCAAGATTTCTTCTCGAAGAAAAAAATATTACGAGCTACCGCTAACAAAACCGATATTGAAGCGAAATTTCCGTCTGCGCGTCAGCTGGCATCAGTCGGCTCACGAGAAACTGCCCACAAGTAGCTTTACATGCTTACAACATTACTTTCAAATGCGCAGTGCCAAGAAAAAAAACAAAGGAGGTTCACTGTAAAGGAACAACACAAATTTTTCGGTTCGCCCTGTAGCTGTTTTGATAAGGATAGCGCTTGCTTCTTCGTGCCGAGCAAAAAGTGCATGTGCTTACCTGTCGTCCGCTGGGAAGCGGAAAAATTTCGCTGCGCTGTATCTTCCCGAGTTGTTGCACCACAAAGCAGCGCAGCACGCCTTGTGTCCTTTTCCTGCTTTCATCGACATTTTGAGCGCGTTCGCACTCACAAACACCAAAAATTTTACCTTCAAGGCATTCTCAAAAATTTCACACGTGCCCAGGGAAAACGGCAGGAGCAGACGAGCGGAATGGCAGCAGAAGAGATAAGAGCGAAAGCGCCGCCTGTCGGTGCAATGGATGCAGCGTCTGGATAAATATATAGGGTGTTAAAAAAAGAAAATAGCCAAGAACACATTTTATTTCTACACATAATTGCATAATTTTACTTTCTTGATGCGTAGGTTGGAAAGAAAAGGCCACACATGCAAAAGTTGCTGAATTTTTGCTTCCTACCAAAAACAATGGCGGACGCCTTATTTCTAATACCGAAACTAGTCGAAGTGTCCGGCCCCTGGTGATACTCGATCGGACTCATCTCTAACAGCTCCATACGTGCCATGGCAAGGTAACGCCAAACAAAATATCACTTTGGCCTTAGCCAATCAGGTATGCTTTTTTATTAGCTTGAAACATCGGTCGAGTGGCATTACAGCGAGCCTTGGTGGCAAATCGGGGCTGTAGGGGCCGAACCGGTAGGGTTGACAGACCAGGCGCAGGCAGAGAGGCGCGCTGGCGGAGCACCAGGACAGGAGAGGGCGCCGAGCACCGAACTGTTAGCGGAGGGTCGCCAGGTGGCGCGGCACGGCGACGTGGCCAGCAAAGACCAGCAGATGATCCGTCACGAGCAGTGGCTCATACTCGCGAGCCAGGTACCGGTTGGTGGCAGGAGAAGACTCGAGGGCAGCGGGCGGCCGTTGCGTACATCAGCGTGGTAGACGCGGCGGGACGCCGCCACCACGTCACTGACGCATACTTTCTTGAAGAGGCGCAGGTAGGCCCGGGAGCAGAGGCGCTGGAGGACGCGGTCGTTGGCCGGGTCCCAGGCGCCAAGCGCTCCCACGATGACGGCGGCCACCGTTACCCTCTGGTAGCGCCGGCGAAGGTAGGCGGCGACGGGTTCGTACTTCGCCACCTTGTCGTTCCGAGCGTTCGAGAACGCCTCCGGCGTATTCTCGAACGGGCAGGCGACGTCCAGGATGATGGCCTCCTCGCCGCGGACGAGGACGAGGTCCGGCCGTAGGCCGGTGTCGCCGACCGGCCGGTTCTCGAACGCGATGGTGAAGTCGCGGGCCGCGGCCTTGCGAAGACGGGCCACGACGGCGTTGTGCCTCGCCGTGTACATGACGCTCCTCGCCATGCAGTGGCACAACACGTGGGGCAACGTCTCGCGCTGGTAGCCGCACGTCTTGCAGCGCTGGTCTGGTTCCGCGGCGCCCCACATGACGGCGCCGTTGAGGGGCAGGAGGTTAAGGCGCGCCCGGTGTAAAGCGCCAGTCCGCGAAGTGTGTAAACGCTCCGCTGCGCATGAAATGCGCACCGGCGCGATCCGCCGAGACGCAGGCCATCACCTTGCCCTGGTTCGGCTGTGCGTGCAGGGCGCGGTCCCGGTCGGCCGCCAGGTCCTCGCGGATGGACCGCATGATGCGGCAACGGTGCATCGACGGGATGGCGACGCAGGTCAGGGTGGCGCCGTCCGGAGCGATGGTCCTAGCCACGTGCAGGCGGCGGGAAGCCTTGCGCGCCTCGGTCCACACCGACCGCAACTGCGTCGCGGAGGTGCGGAAGGCTCCCTCGATGTCCCCGGAGAGGTAGGCCTCGAGCTCCGACCGGGTCGCTTCCCAGCCGAGGCGAGCCGAGGCCACCGCGTAGGCATCGGAGAGGGCCATGTCGCGCAGGTCCCTGTCCGCCGTAGTGAGTAGCTTGAAGGCGGAGTCGATCCTGCATATGTCGCTCAACTCCGCAGCCACCGGGGTGGCTGCAGCTCCCGACGCGGCGCTCCCGTAAATGTAATGCATCGAGGCGTTGCCGGGCAGGTAGAGGGTCCTCTTGACCAGGGGACGGACGGCGTCGTCGAGCCTCCGTCAGTCCGTCTTCGTCAGGACGCCGCACCTCATGGCGAAGTTCAAGGCCGGATACACAAAGGTCTTGACGGCGTCGATCCTCTGCCACGGCGCCAACATCGACGAAAAGATGGCGTTGGCGTGCGCGATGGCGTCGTCGATGGCCGAGCCCGTCCGCAATGGTAGGCGCAATCCCACGGGGCGACCTAAGAACCGCTGTGGTTGGCGATCCTGGAGCGGTTGGATGGGCACGCCCGAAACCGTAAAGGTCGTGGGTCTTATCCCGACGGGTGTGGCGCCGCACATGTGCAGCGACGAGCACTTCGCCGGGTTGAGGGCCAGGCCAAGGGGTGTTGCGAGGGCCTCGACGAGGTTTATGCGGTCCTGGAGTCGCGCGGGGGAGTCGGCCAGTGGCGTGAGGTCGTCCGCGTAGGTGAGGTTGTTATGAGCGTCGCCGTCGCCGTGCACGCCGCTCCGTCGTTTGTTGACGTCGCCTCCCATACTACGCCACTACGACCCTACGGGCCCTACAGAGGTACATACGGACGCCAGTGGTGTTGGCCTCGGCGCTGTCCTTGCGCAGCGCAAACCAGGGTTCCCGGAATATGTCGTGGCGTATGCAAGCCGTACGCTTACAAAAGCCGAGACCAATTACACCGTCACGGAGAAAGAATGCCTGGCAATCATCTGGGCCCTTACGAAGTTCCGACCTTATTTGTATGGTCGCCCATTTGATGTCGTCACCGACCATCACGCACTGTGCTGGTTGTCGTCATCAGGGTTGCCGTTGGGTCGACATGAAAAGGCGACAGAACACACTCCAAAAGTAGCCAAAGTAGCCATGTCATTTGATATTATCGCCAAAATTCTAGCCAAATAGAACAGAAGCGGTATTATCAACATAATCTTTACTATCGATGAATAAATAAAACCATTTTGAATAAGTAAAACCACAAGTTTGAAAAATAGCCATGGCGCCAACTGGAAATTTTCGTCGCCAACGGGGTCCAAAAGTAGCCACCAACGGCAACTCTGGTCGTCATTGAAGGATCCCTTAGGCCGTCTCGCCCGTTGGGCACTTCGCCTTCAAGACTACGAAATCCGCGTGCTGTACCGCAACGGACGCCAGCATGCTGACGCCGACGCCCTGTCGCGCTCTCCCTTGCCTGACGACAATGCCCACAGCTCAGCGTCTCACCTTGCCGTTTCTTCCATCCACCTGCATACCATCGCTACCGAACAGCGCAAGGATCAATGGATTGCCTCACTGATAGACTTGCTGACTGATCCATCGGCAACACCATCCACTCGCGCGTTGCGTCGTCAAGCCCACCATTTCGCCGTTCGCGACGACCTCCTTCACCGACGCAATTACAACAGTGACGGCCGCCAGTGGCTACTAGTCATACCTCGCAGTCTGCGCGTTGGCATATGCGAGTCGTTCCACTCTGATCCGCAATGTGCGCACTCCGGGGTATCGAAGACTTACCACCGCTTTCGCCAACGGTACTTTTGGCGAGGAATGTACCGCTACGTGCAGAAATTCGTTCGCTCGTGCATAGATTGTCAGCGCCGCAAAACTACAACGCACCTGTCGCCGGCAGGTCTGCAACATCTACCTTGCCCTGACCGGCCGTTTGGGCGCGTTGGTATCGATTTGTATGAGCCACTTCCGCTAACGTCGGCTGGTAACCGCTGGGCCATCGTCGCTGTAGACCACCTCACGTGATACGCCGAAACCGCCGCCCTCCCCGCGGCTACGGCGCGTGATGTGGCCTCCTTCCTGCTCCAACGATTCATGCTGCGTCACGGTCCACCACAGGAACTGCTCAGTGATCGAGCCCGTGTTTTCCTGTCCGAAGTCGTCGAAGCCATTCTCAAAGAGTGCAACGTTGTTCACCGCAAAACTGCTGCTTACCACCCGCAGACGAGTGGCCTCACCGAACGCTTCAACCGTACGCTCGGCGACAGGCATCGTCAACAACTTGTAGGCCGAATCCACGCGGCAGATGTCGCTCAGCTCGGCGGCAACCGAAATCCTGACGGCTTCTCCGGGGGCCGTCGGGATTTTTCCAATAACAATTAACGGCAACAGAAACTGGGCACACTAGTTAGGCGCAGTTACAAAGTGGTTGGTGTGGATCATACTCGTTATGCATCGATAATAATGGTTATGTATGACAGTATCTGTGAGTCATGCAACATCTGTTTGCGTTGTAACTAACGCGCAGGAACATTTTCATTATGCATTCATGCAACATCTGGACCCAAGATGGGGGGGGCACAATTCCCCGCACACACACATTGGATGCACTCGTGAGCTAATTAGGCGCGGTTACAAAGTGTTTGAATTGGCTCATGCTCGTTATACATCGATAATAATGGTTATGTATGACAGAGTATCTGTGAGTCATGCAACATCTGCACCCAAGAGGGGGGGGGGCACAATTTCCCGCTCACACTCATTGCATGCACTCGTGAACTAATACATGGTTACCTTACCAAAATCAAGGTGATCAGAGTGGGGTAATGGGAAGGGCCAACTGCCCGCGGAGTCGAGCTTCCCGCAAGCGACGTGTCTCGGTCAGGCTGTGTCGGCGGGCTGGCGGCGCTGGCAGGCGGTGCAGCAGCAGCGGCGTTCTGCCTGGCAAGCAAAGCCTCCTCCCTGCGGTGTCGCTGCTCATGGTTTTGTAGGCCCCTTCATGTTGTGAAGGAGCTTGAGCAGGTGGAGCATTGGTGCCGATGAGCAGGGGGGCAGCAGGTCGGTTTGCCAGGCAGCCATGGGTCGTGGGCCGCGGGCCCAACGTATCGCCACAGATGTTGCATTGGTTCACGGTCCGCCGAATCCGTACGCCGTGCTCCGTCTCCAGGTGCCGCTGCAGTCACTGGCGGCGCGACGTCCATACCGTGGGGTTGTACGCGGCCCCACAGCCATCCTCGCAGCACAGGAACGTCGGTGGCAACGGGAAGAGCGTGAGGGTGGTGCCGTCACGCTCAGGCTGGCGTTCCTGGACAGGAGGGTCGCCGTCGTCCTCGCTGTGGTCCGGAGCGGGGCTGCTCCCTGAGGCCATGGGCCAGCGACCCCCGCTAGGCGGGAAGGCCGGCGGACCTAAAGGGGGCCATGAGGACGGCGACCGCAGCAGGACCAGGTGGGCACGGCCAGGGCACGACCAGGCCTTTTGGCTAAGATCACTTCTCGGCCTTTTGGCAAAGTTCAAAGTGGCTTGGCCGCCCTGCACTCCCTGATCTTCGTAGAAGCAACCGGAACCAGCCCGGTTACAGCGGCGTCCTTCTCTCTCTCACTTCCCACCCCTTGTCCACTCGTACTCATCGGACTCGGCCGCCTGCTGCCTGCCTGCTGCCCTGGTCGTGCTTCGCTGCCTGGTGCCCATCGGACTCGACCGCCTGCTGCCTGCCTGCTGCCCTGGTCGTGCTTTGCTCGCTGCCTGCCTGCCTGCTTCCCTGGTCGTGCTTCGCTACTTGGTGCCGATCGTACTCGGCCGCCTGCTGCCCTAGTCGCGCTTCGCTCGCTGCCTGCCCGCTGCCACGGTCATGCCCCGGTCGTGCCTGCCTGCTGGCCCTGGTCGTGCTTTGCTCGCTGCCTGCCTGCTGCCCTGGTAGTGCTTCGCTAGCTGGTGCCTTCCCGGCACAAGAACAGAGTTTTATTCAATTATTTACAAGTGAACATCATAAATGGTTACAGGGAAACGAAATAGTAAACAACGCAAAAAAAGTGTATACAATAAAAACATGAACAAAAGGGCTAAAAACAGTTAGTGGTGTTAGTATTAAAACGGTAAAGGGGGCCATGAGGACGCACTTTGATCTTAGCCACTTTAATCAACACAAACAGAAGTTTAACTTCTGACTCAAAAGCACAACACACTAGTGTATACATAATACACAGCCGGCAATTCGGCTGCAAAGAATTCACTTGTGTACCGTCTGTATGTATATACAATTTGACCGAAATACAAAATATACACACAAATACCTTCAGTACAATAAGAATACCGATAACTGTTATTTACAAATGTTGTTCAATTCCACAATTATACACACACACACACACATATATATATATATATATATATATATATATATATATATATATATATATATATATATATATATATATATATACATACATCTACACGCACATACACATACTTATATCTATAACATATCCACATCCGTATATACACACACACACATATATAAATATATATCCCCAAAACACTCAAACATACATATGTATATACATGCACATATACACATACATATACACAAATGTAATAAAACTGTGTACATTTCACCAGTTCCTCGAATTTTCGTCAGGCGAGCAGCCCGATGCAATCCGCGCCACCAGGCACTGCACGCTACGTCGCAGCACGTTCAGCATCACGTACTGCGCAACACGTCCCCTGTGCGCAGCAGCAAAGTACAAGTAATATACACTGAACTCGAGAATCACAACACTTTGCTTTTGTGAAGAAGAAAACAAAAGGGATTACATATATATATATATATATATATATATATATATATATATATATATATACATTAAGGACTCATTGGGGGAAAATGGACAGGGCCGCTGCTAACTGCGGCGCGAAACCAAGGGGGGAGCGGAGGAACATTTCCTCCCCCGCTGGCTTCCAGCGCCTTTGTCAGGTGCGACCATAGCAGGCGCTTCACCTGCGAGACGCAGGGAAGGCGGCCCTTACTGGATTGCTTCTCGCTTCTGCGAGGCACCTTCTTTTCCAGATGACCAGCAGCGTGCACGCGACTACGAGTCTTGCAAAGGCTCCTTTGTTCCTTTGGTATGCTGGGGGGGGGCGCGGATACCGAAGAGCCTGGCGATCAAGCGCCAGACCGGCTTGGCCGCGACGCACTCAAATCTGTGTTTAAGGAGCGTTATGGGACGCCAAGACGCCGGCTCCTGCGGCGGCGCCCCGTCCTTGTGCAGCAGCACAATACGTCCTACTCCGAAGGAAGCGGGCTTCTTCTTTTCCTTGAAAACCATGTTGACCATGGCCAGCAGCGTCTCGCCCAGTACGTCAAAGAACGTGGCATAGAAGCCCGCGGTCAAGCCGTCGACCCCCGGGGCGGAGTTCGGTGCCATACCACGGATCGCACTGCGGAGTTCTTCCAGCGAGACTTCGTCTGCTAGTTCCTCCGCCTCTCCTGTTTCTAGGCGTCGGAGGTTTCGGCACACTTCGCTGACGTGGCTCGACGCGGACGCGGTCACACCCAGATCCGTGTCGCGGAATTGGGCCTCAAAGTGGTCACGGAAAACGGTTTCGATTTCGTGCGGCTCGGTGGTTACCGATCCGTCCGACCTCCTTGCCTCCGCGATTCGCATCCCGCCGTTCCCGTTGGTGTCCTTCAAGTCCCAACCCCGAGACGACGTCCAGCTGGCTGGTCGTGCAACGAGGTTGCTTCGCCATGGTCAGCAGAAGCTCCTTATACTTCGCCTCGAGGAAGGCCAGGTAGTCGCTCATGCATGCCGTTAATGTGTCACCGCTCTTGACAATTTGCGTTCGGCGCTGGAGCTCCTTCATCTCTGCCGTTATGCGGCGCTTCCTGGCCTTCCCCTCTTCCTGTAGGATGTCCCTCCAGGTTAACTTGAGTTGATCCCACGCGGAAGGGGTGATAGGGCCCAACCCGTCGACGGTGGCTCGGAGGCGCTCTTCGATTCTCTCGACGCTAGTCTCGTCCTGAAGCAGGGCTGAGTCTAGCCTCCAGCTCGAATTGTTGGGCCGCGGACCTGGGGACCCGCACATCGTCGTGGCTAGGGGCACGTGGTCCGACTTCCCAGCAAGAGTGCCAGGGGGGGGGCCAAGACCTCGCAGGCGACTACCACGTTCAAGATTTGCTCCGGCACGTAAGTGCGGTCAATCCGGCTGGCCGTTGTACGGGACGCCCTTGTGGGCACGAAGAGGTCGCCATGGCGGTGGACCCACACATCTGTCAGGCGCAGGTGTCGAAGGGTTTTGACCAGTTCGCGAGCGTGGTACGTCGACCCTCCCTGGCCTGGGCCTCTGACGTCCCTACTGGAGTCAACGACGCAATTAAAGTCGCCGATGAGGATCTGGGGTATCGGCTTTAACATGAGGTCGTGTAGCTCTTTGAAGAAGTCATTCGTCTCCGTCCTCGACACCGGAGTATACACGTTAACAAAGCGCGTCCGCTTGCCGTCGATCCACACGTCGGTCATGATGGTGCGCCCGTTTGAGCCGAACGTGCAAAAGGACTTCTGGCGGAAGCGCCCCGACACAAAGATTACGCCAACACCGCCATCTACCAGATCTCGGACCCAGCGCCTGCTGAGCCTGTCTACCAGAGCGCAGCGCAAGCTGCGCATTACCAGACAACTAAACCCCCCCCCCCCCCGGCCCGGCTACGCCCCCAGAATGGCGACCAACGGCACCCTCCCGGTGAGGGAAAACAGTTTCATGTTTAACGCGCCTGAAGGCGACGTTTCGATTGATGACCTCATTGACGCGATTGAAGCAACCGCGGGTGAGGACAGTGTCCTGGTGTTACAGCACATGGGAGGGTCGCGCTTCCTCGTGTGCGCGCGCAACGTGAGCCAAGCCACGCGCCTCATCGTGGCGCAAGGTTTTTAGAGTAAACAACGAAAAGGTGGCTGTGGAAGCGGTGGGCCCTCCCATCACTTACGTAAATGTGTATCGCTTCCCCGCGTATATACCTGATGAGATCTTGACTAACGCCTTAGCTCAGTATGGGAAGGTGAAGGGCGTCTCCTACGCCACGGTGGCAAGCCGCCCACACAAGTTGAACGAGGTGCGCGTGGTCAGAATAGAGATGAGCAGGCCGGTGCCAAATTTCACGACCGTTGCGGGGCACAAAGTCATGTGCGAATACCGCGGAATGAAGCGCGTGTGCGCACGTTGCGGGGGAGGTCGGACACATGGCCACGGCCTACTCAGCTTTGTTCTGCAAGCGCTGCGGCACATTTGGGCACGACACTGACGGGTGCGTAGCCGAGTGTAAACGCTGTGGCGTCAAGCATGGTACGCGGGAGTGCTTCCGAAAACGTTCCTATGTCGCGGCGGCACGAGGTGTCCCCACCAGTCGTGGGAGACGCCACCGATAGCGATTGCGGGTCCGCCCCCGTCGAACGCGCAGGCGACGACATCGGGCCTCCAAGTTTTGAAGCCCAGAAGCACACACCAGCTACCAAAGCAGCCCTCCCCCGACTGGGACAACCAAGAACACGAGGCCTCACGAACCGCATCGTCGCCCTCCGAGGCACATGCCACACTGCAGGCGAGCTCGGACACAGATGGCGCAACCACGGTAACGGTGGACAGCGCAACGGAAGCTAGTTCTGCTGAAAACTCCCGCGAATCATGGTCCGACGCGTGTTCGGGGTGCGAGGAGCAGGAGGCTCCCCAAATCGCCGAACCCCCTTGGCGACCCTGTTATGCCCAGGCTTCATATAGACAGCGGAAACTTCCGGCCGCTGCCCCCTGCGAGTGGCCCCGCAACCCGCTCGGAAGATACTCCGATTGTCAGTTGCGGGCGTTACATCCTCCCACCCGAACACGAGCACGACGGCAGCCGGAAACCAACAAGAGCGTGAAGACCGAGCGGGCGGGCAGCCAGGAGATGAGCCCCGCGCTGCGCCGTCCACAGGGAAAGGTTGCAAGTAGTGACAGGGACGCGCCGCCGCAAGCGAAAGCTCCGAAGCTCGGGGAAACCCCCCTCAGGGGGAAACAAAGAGCCGCCCGAAGGTCCCCGTTGGACGTGGCACTTTTAAAGCAGGGAGTGTCGCGTTGACGCTTTCTTTTCATTGTCACCCGCAAGAGCTTGCGGAGTGGGTGTTATCTTTGTGTCCAGGCGCTTTCGGCAGGGTGCCCACTGCACCTTTTGCGCAAACGGCCGGACGATTTTCACTGACATCTTTATTGACGGCAAAAAAGTCCGCTTCATAAACGTGTACGCCCCGGTGACGCGATCTGAAACTAATGTTATGACAAAGAAAGACACCGATGTTAGGGCGCGCGGGCATGGGGCGAGACAGAGGAAGACGAGGCACAATATAGAACAGCCGGCCCAGGAACGGGTGCTGTCTCTGTGTCTGATTCCTCACACTAAGAATTTCTTTAAAGACCTTCACCAACTGCTGCTCGACCCGCACCCTCATGTTTTGGTGGGAGATTTCAACTGCGTGGTAGATGCACAAAGAGACGTGAGGGGGACCGGGCCGCGGGGTTCCACCTACCACGCCCAGGGGAACTGGTAAAGATCCTGCGCCACCTGCTCCTGTCCGATGCCTGGGTTTACCTGCATAACGATCTTTTTAAACCCACCCGCACTTCCCGGACGACGGCCAGCAGGATTGACCGAATCTACCTGCCCGATTTCCTCCTGACCTCACTGGAGGAGTGCGAAGTATTAGAACCGCCAGACGGCCTGAAATCAAAGACGGATCACAGCCCCGTTGTGGCGACGATCCGAGGATCCCCCAAACCGTTTTCGTGATCCTAAAAGTTGGAGAATCGACGCTTCCCTCCTCGGGGATGAGGTCAGCACAGGTAGGATAACGGAGAGGCTACATGCGTCGCTGGCAAGGTTCGGACCCATAAACCCAGAAGGATGGGACAGGTTGAAAGACGAGTGGAGGACGATTCTGCAGGAGGAGGGCAAGGCCAGGCAGCGCCCGGCTGACTGACCAAAGGAACGAGCTCTTGCGCAGAATGCGCATCATTAAAGCGGCCGACTCGCTCACCTCCTGCATGAGAGACTACCTGGATTCCCTGGAAACTCCCTATAACCGGCTGCTGCAACAAAGATCGAGGAGTTCGGTCAAAACGCATAATTCGCCAACCGAAACTACCGAAGTAGAGTTGCATGAAATACGCGGGAATGGCTCCAACAAAATTTCGGAGGCGAAGCGCCCAGACGGCACAACTACAGACGACCCGTCCGAAATCACAGCCATCTTTCGCGACCATTTCATGGCCCTCTTTCAGGAAAGCGACCCCAGTGCGGCCGGACCTGCCCCCCGGCAAATCGGGGACCTCTGCCGGGGCCTCCGGCGTCTTGACGAGGAGGAGTATTCCACCCTAGGCGGCGAGGCCTCACTTGACGAACTGCGCTGCGCCATCAGGAATATGCCTGAATTCCGCCCCAGGAACTGTATGGCTTGACAGCGGGGTTTTACTCCACCTTCTTCGAGACGTTGGGGGGCCCGCTCCTCGCACTCGTGAACAGTGTCCTGCAGCAACATAAGAAACCTAGATCTTTCGGTGCCGGCAGGATAGTCCTACTCCTTAAGGAAGGTGCGCCACCAACTGATCCCACCTCATGGCGCCCGATCACACTACTAAATGTGGACTACAAGATCGTGGCGGCCATAGTAAACAACCGGCTTAGACACTTCTTACCAGATATTATCGCCTCGTCCCAATCTTGCGCCGTACCTGGTCGATCGGGCTTCGCGAACCTGACTGTCACTAGAGACGTATTTGAATACGCAACGACGAAGAGACTTACAGGCGCCTTCCTCTCAAGCTCGACCAAGCCAAGGCGTTCGATAGGGGTGAGGCACAGTTACCTCTTTGAGACCTTACAGGGAATTCGGCTTCCCAGCGGACTTTGTTGAGTTGATCAGGCTCCTATACAAGGACCTGTCGTGCAGCGTCGTCGTCAACGGTTCGGCAACGGACGAATTTGGCTACACACGAGGAATTCGGCAAGGGTGCCCTTTGAGGCCAACCCTCTTCATATTATCAATCGAACCGCTGTTGACGAGCGTGTCACTCGACGCGCACATCCGAGGCTTCCCACTCACGGGGTTGGATGAAATCAAAGTTCTGGCCTATGCGGATGACGTTTCCCTTTTCTTAAGAGATACGCGCAGCCTTGAACGCTTCCGCTGCATTTTCCGCACTTATGCTGAAGCGTCAGGCGCGGAAATCAACCAGTCAAAAAGTAAGGCGCTGTTGTTTGGATCGTTCCCCCAAGGACTCGATTGGTCGCATTGAAGTCGCCGCAGCGGTGAAAGTGCTGGGAATTTACTTCACGTGTTAAGGCGTGGCGGCGACCACGTGGCACAAAGCACTGGAGAGGGCCCCGTCAGTTGGCGGAGCGCGCGCGACTCATGGACCTCACACTTCGCGAAAGGCCTTGGCCGTGAAGACACAGATTTGCGCCTTCGCATTTTACGCAAGCAGAGTGGCCACAATGCCCAAGAAAACTGCCACACAAATCAAGATCGTCAACACCTTGCTATGGGACGGAAAGCCGGCTCCGGTGAGGCGGAACCTCCTGCACTGCCTGAGAACGAAGGGGGGCTAGGACTTCCACATGTTCTTACCACCAGCCATGTGCTTGCCCTAAAAATGGCCCGGCTCCTTTACAAGGCTGGTCAATACATCGGTAGAGGTCTGCTCCTATATTGGTGCAGCACAAACAATCGCTTCCTTGACGCAGACAAGCATCCCGGGCCGCTGGCCTAGACCCCGTCTTCCTTTTATATAGCTGTTTCCAACAATAAGCGCATTCTAGATATAGAGATCCCCTCTTGCGACGTCGACGCAGACCCGCCAGGCTCGGATCGTCGAAACCCTGACAATAAAGCAGCTCGGGAACGAAGACAGGGCAAAAATTAAACGCGCAAAAAAGGAAAATGGCGAACAGTGGCTTCCCGCGAGAAACACAGGACTTCATATGGAAGAAAATGTGGCAAGTTCTCCCGACCAGACAAAGATTGCACAAATGGGGCATAGTCCCTGGCGCTTGCTGCCCTAATTGCCGCGTGACTGAGACTCAGGAGCATGCACTCTTTCAGTGCGATGCCGCCAAACCAGTGTGACGCCTAGTGGCGCGGACATTCGACATCCGCCCCCGCTCACGGGCGGAATAAAAAGGCGCCTTCGCGAGGCTCGTAGTCACATACACGATGTTGGTCCTTTGGCAGAGAGGTGCCTCGCGGAGGCACGGAGCACCCCAACAAGAGCGGCCTTCACCGCCGTGTCTTAAATAAAAAGGTTGCTCTGGGCCTTTTTTGTCGCTCGAGCTTGAGGCCGGCGGCGAGGAAAAGTTCCTGCGCCGTTGGCGCACACGGAATTCTTTCGAGTTAAGGAGGGGAAGCTCTCCCTCCCCATCACCCCTTATTAACCCCCCCCCCTTGATGTTGTAAATATTCCGGCAATGCTCTGACTATAGTAACTACTGTATAATTGTGATTGTTTATATTGCTACTTTGGTGTGTTGGATGCGCGATGAGCAATGTAGGTTTGTGCATTCTGTTTTAGCTCGCATGTTTCCCTGTGTAAAATAGAATTGTATAACGTGTGTTTGTATATATTTTGATGTATCATCTTAAAAATAATATTGTATAATCGTATGGTTGTGTGGTTGTATAATTGTGTAGTTGTATAGTTGTACGGTTGTATAGTTATATAATTGTGCCATTGTATAATTGTATAACACGCAAACTTTGTTCACCGCAGACCCGGTAGGGACAGGTGCATTTGTAAAACAAGCGTCGCGGGGCTGGTAAACACACATGCCGCCCTTGCCCCATTAAATTTGTATAAATCTATCCTGGCGACGTACCCCCCGAGCTGCGCACGCGAATAATTTGCTTTCATGTAAGAAAGGCGAAACAGCCTAGCATTGAGTATTGTGAGCGATCGCGACAAGACCGATGGTCGGCGAAGATCCATGTAAAAAGTTTATGTGTCACAAGGGTAATAAACTTCCCTTTGTGTAAGAGTGACAGGTGTTCGCTGCTTTAGGATGATATTGCCACGATGGTCGCTGCGCGGCACTGTGATACGGCGTGCAGTGTCCGATATGCATGTTGACGGGCGCGCAATTTGAACGCGGCCAACACATCGCGGCATTATCATGCTAAAGCAGCGATCGCATCCTCTTTCAACATTTGTCATGGCGCTCTTTGGCCAAGCATGGCCCTTACGCCATTAAAACCCACATATCATCATCCTCATTATCGATCCAACTGGCGGCGTATGCCGTCTAGTACGTCGGCTCCGACTGCGGATCGTGCA
>JALIZH010001957.1:0-24599 GCA_030522465.1 Rhipicephalus appendiculatus | reverse complement strand
CGGCGACAACGAGGTAGCGGACGCCCTCTCACGGAATCCTGTGAACGCCATCATGCCCACACTACAGGTTGATCTTCCCGCTTTGGCAGCCGCTCAACGTGAAGATGACGAACTGAAACACCTGTTGACCGCGACCACTGCCCTGAATCTTGAGTGGATCCCGGTTCCCGGATCCGAGGACAAGGTTTGCTGTGACACAAGCGTCAGTAGAACTCGCCCGTTCGTGCCCGCGAGCCTCCGTCGCCATGTGTTCGAGTCCTTGCACAGACTGTCTCATCCGGGGATTAGAGCCACCCAAAGACTGGTGACGGCAAGATTTGTCTGGCCGGGCGTAAATCGGGACGTCCGACGCTGGGCACGCGAATGTGTAGCTTGCCAGCGCTCTAAGATACAACGCCATACCTCGACAGCACTGGGAACACTCCCCACTCCGGATTCTCGCTTTGATCATGTCCACCTGGACATCGTCGGCCCACTGCCACCCTGCCACGGAAAGGCCTACCTGCTGACCTGTGTCGACAGGTTCACCCGCTGGGCGGAGGCCATCCCTATCGCGGACATCACTGCCGAGACGGTTGCGAGTGCTTTCCTGTACCACTGGGTAGCCCGTTTCGGTGTGCCCTCCACGATAACAACAGACCGCGGCCGACAATTCGAATCAGCCCTTTTCACTGCCATCAGTCAGCTCATGGGCACCTCACGCATACGCACGACAGCGTACCACCCCATGAGCAACGGCATGGTGGAGCGCTTTCACCGCCAGCTGAAGGCTGCGCTCACGGCAACCGAGGAACACAACTGGGTGGAGGCCCTCCCACTCGTTCTTTTGGGTATAAGGTCCACCTTGAAAGAGGACATTGGCTGCAGCGCCGCTGAGCTGGTCTACGGCACGACACTCAGGCTGCCGGGAGAGCTCTTTGCGCGCGGCTCAGAGGAGGCATCCATAGCTTGCAGCGACTATGCACTTCGCCTACGCAACGTCATGAGCAAACTGCGCGCGGTACCTCCACGGCCCCCAGGGTCGCGTGTGGTGCACGTCGACCCACAGCTCACATCGTGCCCATATGTGTTTGTACGACACGACGCGGTTCGGCGACCTCTTCAGCCACCCTATGATGGGCCGTTTCAAGTCCTCCGCCGTGGCAACAAGCAATTCACAATCAAGAGAAACGGCCGTGAGGAGGTCGTGTCGTTGGACCGCATCAAGCCAGCACACATGGACCGTGACGACGCCGTGTTGCCTCCACTAAGGGAATCATCGCCAGGACCCCCCAGCTTCAATGCCAGCCCAAGTCCACGAGGTGCCCTCCCGGCTGACGCACAGTGGGCGGCTATCAAGAGCACCCACTCGCCTGGACCTTTAACTCCGTTCGGCAACTCACTAGGGGGGAGTGCTGTGGCGGCAGCCAAGCCAAGCCAAGCCGCCAGGCAGCGCCACCCTCCGCTGCTCTCCGGAACCTCCAGAGAACCTGAATAAACAGTTGATGTTTGGGATCCACGCCGCGCGGTCGTGTCTTCTTCTCCCGCGCGTACACGCGTCCCAACAAGTGTTTCGGTGACTTCACATCCCGGCTTGGTAAACATGCAGTCCCATAATCTGCTACCTAGCTCTGCTCGTACTTTAAGCGAGTTATCACAAGCATTTGTGCCCGCGGTAGTTCTGCACCGTTCTGTGCAAGCACAGGGGTGTGCTTGTCAGGGGCCGAGCGCCAGTAGTCGAAACAACACGCACATCTCACTCATATGTGCACCCCTCTGTAACACGCAAGAAATAAAATGCTCATTTTTACTCAGTTAATCGTTGGGGTTTACCGTCCCAAATTGCAAAGTGCAAACGCGCCTCTGGCTCCTATATTTAATTGCATCTAGCACGAACTTTCGCTCACGGTAGAAGCTGCTTTTTCGCTCAAAACCAAACATGCCAACGCCGCCGAAACCAAGCTGTCGCGATAGAAAAAAAAAAAAAAAAAAAAAAAAAAAAAAAAAAAAAAAAAAAAAAAAAAGACGCCAGTTGCATCAAGCGGCTGCGAAACGGCGAGAGAGAAACGCCAGAAGCACGATAACAGAACCGTACGACGCATGCGCGCTAGAGGAAAGAAAAAAAGAAACGGCGAAACAGGGAAAGGAGAAACGTGCGCGCGCCCGAAGCAGCTGAAAGGCTGAAGCCCTGAAACTTTGCCGTCGCCCGTCGTTGTCTTCGCCATTTTGACGCGTTGTTCAGTTGTTGAAGTTTGGTGATTGCTCAGCTGCGTCGGCGGCGTGTGTGCGCGACTGTGATCTCGACGCTGGACGTGAACCGCATTTAGGGACGGCAGTGCAACATCCCGTGCTGTGTGCGCGTTGGTTTTGTGATAGTCTGCAGAGTCAACTGCGTGACTGAGTGCCCGGCCAACACATGGTTCGGCACAGTCGGGAATATGAACGGTAAGTGGTGCTTCTGTTTTCTCTGCTTCGCGTCCTATCGTCGTTCAGATGTGTAATAGTGCATGCTGTGTCACCTGTAAAGTACAATAAATAACATTAGGCGCACATACGTGTGATGCCTGATGCGCGTTTAAAAAGCTTTTGTGAAGGCACAGACGTCGCACGGCCAGTCTATCGAAGCTCGCATGCGCCTCGATAATGTCAATTTGTGCGTTATAATTTATTTGCTTCCCATAAAGCGTGAGTGCGGCAGCGTGTTTGCAGAAAATATACACTTACGCGAAAGCCCGCGGTTATCATGCCGTAATAAGTGATTTAAGGCCAACTATGTTTTCATTTGATTCAGTTGTCATTCTTGGCCGCCTCAGTGGTACAATGGTTACGGTGTTCGGCTGCTGACCCGTAAGTCGCGAGTTGGACCCCGGCCGCGGCGGTCGCATTTCGATGGAGGCGATATGTTAGAAGCTCGTGTACTCTGCGATGTCAGTGCACGTTAAAGAACAGGCTTCTGAAGTCTTCATTAAGGCGGGCCTCATATTATAGTTTTGGCACGTGAAACCCTCAATATTAATGTTATTATTAGTATTCATACTGGATGTGTTTGTGCTTTTCTTCAGTCTCAGTGTCGACTTGTGTGCGTTATTAACCTGTGGCATCACCCGGCGCTCATGTTTTGGCAGAATTTACGCTGGATACAGAGTGCACTGGGCGCCCTTGTTCTTCCGCCGTGCAACTATGGAAATTTTATCGAAGGCACAGAATATTAGTGAGAATGCTTTTCCATAACATTTTTGCATTACACTTTTTTTTCCGTGTCTAAGACAAAAAAAAATCATTTGCATCAATATCGCAATAAAGTTATTTTCCTTCCTTCCTTTGCATCATCATTATCATCATCATACCATGGTCTAACGACGTTATTAGGTTGAGTTTAATTGACTAGTGGGAATAAATTCTCCTGCAGGGATATAATTATGGCGATATGTGACAGTCATCTGCTAAGTGACAGCGTGTATGGTGAAGCACATGCGTTTTACGGTATTGTCACTTAATTAGTGACATATATCAGCACTGGAACCTTCCTGGATTTCATGTGAATATTCTCAGCCATTTGAAGATGTGTGAGCTGTGCCCGACTAATGCAGTCACATCAGCGCAAGTCAGCTCAACGCAATCGTGATGGTAGAGGGACAATCGTAAATAATTGTCTTGCATAAGACTATTATGAAGTTGTGAAGAAAAGCTAAGCAGCCGTTAAACATTATGGCAGTTAAAAAAACAAATAGTGTTCGGCAAGGACAAGACATCTTTAGTCATTTGTTATGGTTTACTTCTGTAACCCACGTGTAAGCTTCCTACATTCATGCTTCTTGATGAATGTAAATATTGAATTTACTGCGGCGTCAGAAAGCAGTAGCACGCAGGTCACCGGATAACTCCATCACAAATTCACAAAGGACGTGCTGTTGTGTGCCTACTCCATGCTGTGCCATGCTGTTTTCAGCTCTTTCATTAGAATGATACCTGGTAAACAACCTAATTTATAAGAAACTCAAATGCTGTGCTTTTGACGAAATAGGTGTGGAGTGAGCTTGAACCTGCAAGTATTTGGTTTTTGGTCTCACCACAGAGGCAGTGCTAATTTGGTTGGCCATAGTGTGAAGTACTTAGGGCAAGAAAAACGCAGCACACAAGGAGATGCAGTGGAAAACCGATTGTCCCTTGTGTATCTTCCTTGTGTGCTGCGGTTTTTCTTGCGCTAAGTAATTTTTTGTCGGTATGCGCCAACTAGACCCTCATGAAGTCTTGTGTAGTGTGAAGGTTATCAATGTTTGTGCAGTTGGCAATGCTTCACTACTGAACTTGATGTGTATATTTCGAAATGCTCCAAGACTTTATTTGAAAGAAGGAAAGGAAGACATAAATGGTAACACAGGCATGTTTGCCAGCTGTTAATCTGGCTGGCCATGCTGTGCAAACGAAGGGCGTACGAGGGTAAAAGATAACAGAGAAAAACTTTACAGGAAAGAAGAGTATGACACCTTTTAAAGCCTGTCTCTAAGGTCACTTTGTGTAGGAAGCACAGCAATGCTTTTAATGCTAATATTAAATGGGAGCAGCAATGACAAAAATCTTACAGCGTAATACTGTGAAATATTTTTTCCCGTAGTAATAGAAAAGCCTTATCCACACTGTCAGTTTGTGTATTGTGTGCTGAATTAATTTTTTCGTGTTCGAGTGCTTTAGGATAATAAATTTAAGAGCTAAAGAAGTGTTTCATGCATGGACGTCAAAGTGAATTTATGCCAGTTATCTGATATAGGTACTGGCGTGCTTTACAGCTGATCAGTGCGGCGTGAAATACTGAGTCACTTAAAGGAGTAGTGACACGATTCTGAGGCACCCCAAAAGGGGACTCTATCGTTTCCATAGTGTGCACTGTCATCGCTCTCCACACACCGGAGCTACACAACGCGTACAAAATATAATAGATTGATTTTAAAGTTCGTCGCCCAGCATCTGCAAGCCAGCCCCACCGCAATGGACATTATCATGACAAATCAACACAGCTCACTGGGTTCGCTAAATTTGCGTCCTGCATGCAGCCTAAGTCGCAGAAATCACTCTCAGAGTCACTGGACGACAATGCACTCATCGTTGTTTACGTGAACCACGTGCGACTGACAGCAAACAGGCAACTGTTGCTAGTATGTCGCGAGTTGCAGTCTTCCCGTGACGTCAGAGCAGTCTTGATACGTCACTGCGAAGCCACCCTGTCGATACCGAAACCGAAATTGCTGTTTTAAGGTAGCGGTAATAAAAATATATTCGATGCATTCCCATGCACCGCGACACTCTTTTTAGGGTTCTCGACACCCACGTTTTTATTTAGAGCAACAATCCGAAAATATTTAAAATTCGTGTCGGTACTCCTTTAAAAAGGATTGGTTCCATGCACCTCGTGATTTAAGTTATCACGGTTAGGAAAATTTTTGCATTCGTTTAGACTTGATAGTTATGTTTATTGCATGTCTAGTGTGTTGGCTAGGTGACATTTAAGTTAATATCAAGCAGTAAGCAGGATGGAAAATTTTCAGAGAATACGTATTTCGTCATTGGCAGCAGCAGGATAATGCATAACTTATAGGCAGGCGCTGTATACACTGTTGGTTTAGTCAGATACACGTGCAGTACTAACAATGTTGTCTAGGTGTTGCTTTGGCATTAGCATGGTTTTAGATTTAGATGTACATTAAAGAATCAAGGGTGTGCACTGTGGCATGCCTCATAAGTATATATCTATATCTTTTCCCATCTAGCCCAAGTTTTAAAATAATTTATTTGGTTGAACTTGCAGTAAATTTTGAGGGTGAATGAATTATTTTTCTTGTAGGAGTTGCCTCCATGAAACAACAAGCAACACTGCACACTAGCCATCGTACCTTGTTCTTTTGCTATGTGTATCAAAACATGGCAGAAATGCATGGACAAGCAATGAGCTCAGTCTTTCTGTATCATATTGCTACATCTTTCAGATTTTATAATAAAAGCATGCTGCACTCGTTGGAGATCTCTCAAGGCAACGTTTCAATTTTTGTATTTTTGTGATGTTTTTTTCAAAAAGTCTGCAGTAAGAGATGTCATGTTAGTCTTTTGTAGGGCATTCATTTGTATGGATGCAGAAAGCCTAATACACTTCTTTATTTGATATCTTTTTTCAGGAAGACTAGACACTTCTGGCGAAGCAGCGAGAGTTCTGGCCCACCTGTTCGTCTACAGGACGGCCTGTTCTGCGAACACTCATGGGCCTTACAGTACACTATATTGACGATCTTGTACATCACTCAGCATTTAGGATTGCCAGCACTTGGACTCCTGCAGTGTGTTATGCACGATGCTGTGTCAAGAGTACACATTTTGAAAATTTTATATGTCTTGAAAAAGGATGTAAACTCATTTAGCTGACTGAACTTAATTCCTGGCTGTTTTACAACCTGTATTTATAGCCTGTTCAATTTTTATGCAACCTCATGGCATATCCAGTCCTTGGCTCTAATGTGTCAAGCCACCACCAGTATTGATAGGCAATTTTTAATTTAAAACCTATTATTGCTTAACGTAACTTTCCAGTCATGGTATTCGGATTCATTTTACATGAGGTAGTTTCGCATGAGCCATAAATTCAGCTATTAAAGATGGTGAACTACTTTACCGGTAGCAAATGATGGCACGGCACTAGCTGGCATGAAAATATTATAAGTGTAGGTCTACTACTTAAGCATAATATTGCGGCGAATCATGGTTGTGAAATAATGCCTAGTTCCCAAGCTTGATTTTAGAAATTTGCATCATCATATGAAAATATGTGAACAAAGGCAAGCGTGTTTACAAATTTTGGCAGGTGGATCTATGGTCGACACCACAGGTCTTTATACAACAAAGTTGACTGCACAGTCGTGTGTCATGTTTCACGCCTGAGGGCAAACTAATGCAATATAAAGAAATTGTACACTACCATGCCTATTCCACAGTCGCATTTTTCTCAAAAGTGTTGTAAGCCTTCATTGACTTATCGAATTGCCTTCATTTGTAAGCAGACACCAAGTCCCTTGTGCATGCCATCTGTTTGGATTTAAATGCATACTGGCATTGCTCTATGTGTCGTGCCTTGTGATGTTTTTTTTTCTGTACTTTCGGTTGTGCTGTGTATCTTGTTTCCTGTGTTCAATAATGAGCATACGTTCTGTACTGTAGATGACAATGTGTATTTTTACATTGACATTATGGATGTTATTGTTTTGATTCCAATAAAGTACTACAATTCACATTTTTTGTATCAATTTATGTTTAAGAATTTCTAGTGCATTCAAACAAAAAAGAGCTTGTATTATGCAAAAGAAATTGTTCAAACACTGACGTATAGATCAGTGGGTCTCAGCCACGTATGTTTCGAAAACCCCTTGTGGAATGAACAGTGGACGTGATGAAGGTAGGTGCCATAAATTAACTCATGTATTGTGAAATAGGTGCCCTTTACTTCACTGTGCGAAAGAATGGTCAAACTGAAGTGTCACGCCAGTTTGATCTCAACAGCTTGTCAATAAGTCGTGCGGTCTCCAGCCACATTCCACCTGTTTCTAGCTATGCTTGCTCCTCAAATATGCAAGCCTGGGAACTGCATATGTCGCAAGATAACGGCAACTGAAGATCTGCAGCCATCTCATGAGGATGGAAAAACGTAAGTCAGCTCCGCCGCAATGCAAATCAGTTGTGCGGTGAAGCATACCAAAAAATCAGATGGGGGCCCCTTGTAGTGGACAGTATGCATTGAAAAGGGGCGCTTTTATCTTTTGTTCGAGGGGGGATACTGTAGATAATCCTTGTGTTATACCAGATGGACTGAACAGATGATTCTTGAAAAATATGCAAATAAGCGACAGGCAGTGGACGGAAACACTGTATATCCGTTTTCTTTCCACCAGTATTTCTAACATTTGAGTCATTTTCGTCCGGTTCATTAATTAAGAGACAGCTCTCACTTGCACAACGAGCGTGCTCACTGCCGCTTTGTTCAGCTATCTCTGGGCTCTCAAAATCGGGCGCACTGACTTCTCTCGGCCAAACCTGCGTGTTACTCATCTCATTCTCGTCTATGCCGCCTTGGGCTTGTGCCAATCTCAGCTGGCGTTCTAGTCTCTCCTTTTCTCTACAACATATTGCTTTCACTTCAGCGCGTTTTGCCTCCATTTTGGCATAGTGCTCCTTTCTTGCGCACTCCCGGGCATTCCGAACGCGTGCTCTCTCTTCTTCTATGAACTTTATGCCCTGCTCTTTGTTCAGCTTCTGCTCACGAATGACGGTTAATATCTTGTCCCAATCCATCCCCATAACACACGAGAATTTGTGACTGGGTAGGATTGAATCCTGGCAGGCTCGCCAATTGTCACGAATTCGGGTGGTTACGGGTGATGGAATGAAACGAGACACACTTCACGACACAACATATTTAATAAAGGAAAATGCACGACATTCAAGAACGAAACAGGTAGAAGAAATAAGCTTAAAAAACAAACACAAGAGCACTAAGCTCCTACAGTACTAAGCTCCTACTGGTCTAAATAAATTGTCTCAAGAAGTCTTTGCTCATTACTGATCGCTTGGTACAGTAACCCTGGCTTTGTAGCCCACCAAACGTAGAGTCAGTCTTACTTGATGAAGCATGTAACAGTCCGTGATCCGTCGCGCTCTGTCACTCTCGGGGTTCATCGAACATGGATGGGTTGATCATTTATCAGCGGTAGCATAATTTGTATTATGAGTTTGGCCGCACATAAAGGTACACGAGGTAGTACGAGTGCTCGTGGCACCACTTGTGACCTGCTGTGACAAAAGATATCCTGCGAAATATAAATAAACGTTATTTTCAGAAGAACAGCTGTTTCACTGAGGCATACAATTACGCCATTTTTCTAGCAAATACTGCACAATTTCTTCAGGAGGACCGCCAAATACACGCGGACGTTCGCAACAGAGAAGCGCAACAGTATTATCTTGTTATTATTAGGGAGACATTTCACTCGCGAATTAGTGGAGCTTGGTGCACGCCTACGACGTTCATTATAATGGCGCGCGACAGCAGTGGCGTAGCCAGGGGGTGGCACACCGGGCACGTGCCCCCCCCCCCCCCCCCAAATTTTTTTTCGCCATGGCATACAGAGCGAAAAATGACCATTCCAAGGAGGTGCCCCTCCCGAAATCAAGGCGGTGCCCCCCCCCCCCCCCCCCCCGAAAAAAATTTCTGGCTACGCCCCTGCGCGACAATGAAGAGTAAAGGTTATTTAGTGAAAAGGTAGCTAGTCTCCGTGTATAAAAGCAATTAAATACTGACTATGACTAATTGAGAAGCACTGTATATCGCGCCTCAGCGCGCGTTAAGTGCTCATGGTGGAAATATTCGTCTAACTGCTCGGAAGGTGCCGCTGACCCGGCGTGCAGCCCGCAACAGTACGTACGCGCGCAATAAATACACATGGTTGTATATGTAAACGCTAAAATACCCTTGTAACTCACGCATTGACTTATGTAACAATGAGATGCCATAGCACATGGTCTACGAACAGCTGAGAACGCACTGGTGCCACTGAAAACACTTGCGGCTCGCGGCAAAAATAACCAGAATCACTCAACAGCACACGCTCGTTGAATACACATACGTGAGTTTCGCTACCTGAAGGTACTTGTCACGCTGGTATCTGCGAATTTTGGGCGAGAAAGACATCCACAACTTAGGGTGAACACTCAAAAGGACACACGTTTATCATTTTGCTTGCGGCACGACAGACGACGAACCGAAGTCGGAGCATAAGGTGCTAACGGAGGTCTCCGCGAGTTCATGACGCCGCGTAATCTATTTACGAACTTAATGCAGGCGCAATGCACGCTGACGATGCAAGAACACAAGTTGCAAGCTCCTCCCCCTTTTTTTCAAAGCACTTTGTGAATACATATGCTTGAGAAAACTCATCGCAGCATGCGGTGGCTCTGTGGTGTAGTGGTTAGCGTGTTTGCTCTCGGTGCGTGTGGTCAGTGGTTCGAATCCAGTGTTGTGAATTATTTGTATATGTATGTATGCACTGATGTATGTCTTCTAATAACCCCCAGAATTAAGTATCAATGATATTAATCCGTCAGACGCTCTTACAGTGTCAAAAAAAATTTTTTTTGCAGCCACTTTGGCCGCCTATTAACAGCACGCCACGCGTAAGCGCTGCAGGCTGTATGACCTAGAATCTTGCAAAAACCACGTCAAGTCTATTGTGTTGCTTTATCTGTGAGCCCGCTGCGTAGTCACATAACGAATTGATTAGCAGCGCCGTAATTTAGACAGATTTTATGCCTGCAGGCGTGGATTCGAGCGAGTATTCGACTGGCAGTGTAGCGAAACGCTTCCAAACATCACGCCTTCATTAACTTCTCCCGTCACGACAGCGGGAAGGTTCTCTTTAATCTAAGTGTTGTAATCGCGAGTGCTCTGCGTGTTTTGGTTGCGTGGATGTGTGCGTGTATGTATTTGTCTTTCTTTTCTGCGCTTGATTAATTTTATACCAGAGCGATTTCAATGTGCCAGCTTTACTCTCTCGGTGGGAGTGCTTTCACTCTATCGCAGACGGAGTACTGTACTCCATAAGAGGGCGTTGGATCACTCTCTTTCTAAAGAGAGTAGTTTCACCCCGGAAAAAGGAGTGCCCTGCGGGACAAGCCAAAACTCTCGCAAAGGGCGTAAAAGCACTCCTTTTGTTCTAAGAGTGCATGTAGAGTCGAGTCTAATAACTTCTTCTTTCTAAATCAGCACGGTTTTCGGAAAGCTCTATCTTGCGATACTCAACTATTAGAATTTATGTCTGATTCACATAACAGCATGAATAATAATAAAATTATTGACTGCATTTTTCTATACTTTGCGCAGGCCTTTGACAGAGTTGCCCACTGTCGCATAATAGCTAACCTATCTGCACTTAGACTCGACTCATCAACATTATCTTGGCTTCGCAATTTTTTATCCAATCGACAGCAGTTCACTTTCGTCAATAACTTTAGGTCGCCTACTTCATTTTTCACATCAGGTGTACCCCAGGGTAGTGTACTAGGCCCTCTTCTTTTTCTAATTTATATTAATGACCTGCCTTGTAACATTTCTTCCTCAATTCGTCTTTTTGCGGATGACTGCGTAGTCTATAGAACTATTAACTGTGAAGAAGACCACGTAATTTTACAAACGGACCTTGACGTAATAAATCAGTGGTGTGACCGTTGGCAAATGACGCTTAACACATCTAAGTGCTGCATTCTTTCACCCGTAGGAAATCGGTTTTTAACTTTCCTTATTCCATCTGTTCAGATAAAATTCCCCGTTCATCTACTTACAAATATCTTGGTGTTCATCTTTGTACTAATCTTGCCTGGTGTACTCACATCGAGAAGATATGCGCGAAAGCAAACAGAACTTTGGGATTCTTGCGCCGAAATCTGCACCATTCCCCATCTACCATTCGGCAACAGGCCTGTCAAACGTTTGTACGCCCTCAGTTGGAATACGCTTCATCGATCTGGTCTCCTCATCAACAATACCTAATTGATAAACTGGAATCCATCCAAAATCGAGCATCCCGCTTCATAACTTCAAAGTGTAGTCGCTATTCCAGCGTCACCCAAATCAAACGCGATATTTCCCCTACTAGCTTGGATTTACGCCACTCTGTCACCCTTCTTTGCCTCTTCCATAAGTACCATTGCAACTCATGGACCGGTCGTCTCTCGCTTGAAATTCCTTCGCGTACATCTAGTCGACCTCATAATCATCTCAGTTTCAGACGCATTTTTGGCCACACTCACTCATTCAATAATTCTGCATTGCCGCGCGCCATAGCACTGTGGAATAAACTTCCAGATCAAATCGTCTCTTTAAGAGATCCTGCCAAGTTTCGTGAACAATTACAAGTTTATATGTTCCCTTGATTTTGTATAATGCTGTTCTTTTTTTTCCATTTTGTATTTTACTGCATTTGCTTACATTCTTTGTTCTTTTCCCTTCCATTGTACAATGTTCATTGTTTCTTTCTTAATGTAGCTTCTTCTTATGCTTCATTTACTGTGATTTTTTCTGTAACCCGCCCTACTCAATGCTCCTCTCGAGCCTGTAGGGTAACATGAATAAATAAATAACTTCCAGACTGGGACTGGAAAACTTCAATCTGGAAATGGCTTTCCAGTCGGGAATGATTTCAATTTCCAGCCTGAAATGGGTTTCATTCCCAGCTGGAAATGGCATTTCCAGCTGGGAATGGGAAATTCCCAACCTGAAGAGCCGTTTCCAGCTAAAAACCAGGCTGGAAACCCTATTTCCAGCTGAGAATTCACATCTTATTTTCATGTGGGATGGTAACGCGCCTGCCTACAATGACAACCGTCGCACGCGTCTCTCAACCACCTTCGTACGAACGGCACCTGCAGCGAACAATGCCGCTCAATGGGTGGTGGTGGTGGTTGTGGTTCGAAGAAAATGCGCCTAATTTCTGCAGCCCGGTCGGGAGCACAGCGCAGAAATTAGGCGCAGGAAAAAAAGGAGGAGGGGGGGAGGCGGACGTCTCAGTTCTTGGAAGAAGGAGAGTGGGATGAATCGGAGAAGTGGACAAATGGAAGTAGCGGGGACAAGAAAGCGTGCATCCCGCTTCTGCCGTGGGTATGCTTGAAGTCACGGCTGCCAATGCACTCTGGCAAACAGCCGCCAGCAACTGTTCAAAAATATGCTAAATAACATCTGTTTATTGGAACAGTCGCGTCTTCCGAAAAGAATTTGGATGTCCTTACGTTTTTCTTTCTATTTTTGTTCTGTATCCCTTTAGGTACTTAGTAAGGTTTTAACTACTATAACTCCGAACTTTTAATAACGCTGACAAAAATTTAAGGTATGGGCTAATAAAATTCAGACAAACAGCCATTGTCCGCAGCGAACACAGTTCTTAAACAACTAATAAAAGTACAAGAAATTATGTCTTCGTAAATCGCATATTTCCCATCTATGAGGAATACGGCACTACAATAAAACAGCTATTAACTGTTCGAAATTTTTTGGGAGGGGAGCTTATAAAAGCACGAGTGGCACGTTTTAGTACTTTGCCTTACCTCGTGCAATTTGCCCTTTAATCTTTTCCGACAATTCAGCAATTCTTTGTATAACTTCCTGAAAATTTGGTTCAGATTAAATTCTTGCTTCGAGAATTCAGTTTTCTATATAAGTGTAGATTATATTGAGTAATGAAAAGGATTTTTGCAAGGTTGCTTTTATAAAACGTAGAAACACCCCCCTCTCTCTCGCTATATATATATATATATATATATATATATATATATATATATATATATGAGTGCACATGTGTGTGCATTTCATTGTTAAAAGCAACGCAAAAAGACGAAACACAAGATGAAGGAGGCCACAGGACAAGCGCTGAACTAGCAACTGTCATTTTTATTAAAAAGAAGAGAATAAATACAAGCAGTTCCGCTGCGTGCGCACCCTCTACACTGCAGATAATTGTCACGTTTATTAAGTAGGTTGACTTCACAGTCGTGAAGATAGATGAATGTGGAGGAAATGCAATTATCATGGTTTTTCTTGATGTGGAACGCTTCGATGATTTAACGTGATCTCTGATTCATGTGCCTGAAGATGACATGCGTTCTATCAAACAAAGGTTTACAACCACAGTCGCGACCATGAGAAGACAAATGTGAAGTGGGTGTGCCCTTTAGAGTGTTGCTGTGCTGGCGAAGCTTTTCGTTCAGGCAGGCGCCCGTTTGTCCTATATAGATTTTGCCACATGTTAACGGAATATTGTATACCACACCACATGCGCACGTTACAAACCGAGTGCGATGCTTAACGGAGCACGCATTCATTTGTGATAGGCCTGTCTTCTTTCTATCTACAGCGGCGCATGCTCTCCCAACCTTACCGGGAGCGGACAACACAACATCTACGTCAAAGCCTTTTGCAATTTTTTAAGCCTGTGTGATAGTCCGTGCACATACGGAATGACAGCGAAATTATTAGGCCTATTAGTGGAGCGTGTGCGTTGCCTGGGCCGTACTGCAGATAGCTTGAAAGATTTGAGCAACCTGAGGGAAACACATGATAGCTTTGAACCTGGGAAGCCGGCTTTTTCTAACCGAACTACTTGTTCCTGAAAGCTGGCCTCGACCTTATGGTGACAAGATTTGTTTAGTGCAGAACTTAGCGAATTGAAGGCAATGCCGTTCTTCACTATCTTGGAATGTCCTGACGAATAGCTCAAGAGTGATTTCTTTGCACGCGGCGAAAAACACCAGCATAGATGGTCCGGTTCGACATACAAACACAGATCTAAAAAGTCTAATAGCACCATTAACTGGCAGTTCAGTCGTGAACAGCAACCCAAAGGCATTGTCTTTGAATATATTCAGTACGTCACTAATTAGGGAAGCACAAGCGTCACTCGGTAGGATGATTAAAAAATCATCGACGTAACGACATATCTTAATAACTAGACCATGCACCTCCTTTGCTATCACGCGATCAACAGCTGACAAAAATATATTAATAAGTACTGGTGCCACTTTCGAACCAATACATATACCGCATTTTTGAACATACGGTACACCTTCCCACATAACAGCGTTAAAGGAGCAGTGACATCAACTTTACGCATGTCGCGTTTTTTGCGTCAACGTGTAGTCATCGATGCCCTAGTAACGATTCTGTACTGATAATGCAACAAAGCGACGAATTAATATATGTAATAATGATTACTATGACCAATATCGAACGCAATTCAAAACGGGAGCAAAGCCCGCCAATTTTTAGCGCTGCCAACGCTGCCAAGCGGTCACCTCCCGCGGTCACGCCCCATCTGATCACGTGGCCGCACGAAACGGTGACGCGAGTTTGAGCTGACATTTCGTCTGCTCGGTGCGCACGTGTAGGCACGTCTTCGCCACCCCCCATCGTCGTCGCCGCCGTCAAGAGCATCCACAAGCGACGATGAAAACACTCAGGAATATGGAATCGCTGCTATTCGCGACATGGCGAATCATTTACGGTTCGATCCTCTTCAGAGTAGTGATTCTGATATCGACGCCCGACCCAGCAGCGACGAGGAGGCAGCTGGAGACGCTCGCTTGGGCAATGCTGGCTTGCAAGACATGTCACAACTACGGTGCTTGTTACCTACTTGTCTGAAATAGTATTTCTCTGAACCATACGTTCCGCACTGGTGCACTTTGATCGGTTATTGCCGTGTTTGCGTCTACCTAAGCATACCAATGTGTCGTAATAACTGGTCAGCTAGTGGATGTTGCCACGTGTGTCAGTTGTAATGTATACTGCTCATAGACTGAAACGCGACAAGAAAAAAAAGTGAAACGCGGTGGCTTGGCGTTTTGATTCCGTGAGCGCATTGGGGGGCGGGGGGGGGGGGGGGGGGAGCGTTTCGCAATGGTGCAGCAAACTTTTAAATGCGAAGCATTTCTTAGCGAACTTCGGTGACTTTGAGCGTATCTATCTATCTATCTATCTATCTATCTAGCCGCCTACGACTTTGTGCTCTCCTGGCCGTATCGTTAATGGGACTTATACCAAAATTGGTGTGGCATAACATGACTGTATGAAAAACATGAATGGCTGGTCATATCATGAAAATCATGAATAACTTGTCATGAAAAGTATGATTTACACGCCATGGCCATAGTGCTCCTGAGGCCGTTTCCTTAACTTGATCTATCTAAAAATTGGTACGATGAGACATTTCTCGATAATCAACATAAATGACTTGTGGTAATATGAAAATCATGACCTGCATGTCATGTACAACATGATTTACATGCCACGCTCATGGCGAGCTGACGGCCGCTTCGCTAGCTTGATATTGCCACGCGCGTTTTGTATTATACTTGTGCTGTATTCAGTTTACGCCCACAAAGACTGTAAGCAATGCTCAGCGCAAACCGCGCCTCATTTTTCTAGAAGCTTCGCGATTATTGTAGATCGTTGTGTTAAGATTGCGCGCAAGCCGCGTACACGCGAGCTTATTCCAGAGCTTTCGCGACAGCCAGTGATAAGACTGGAATATTCGATGACACGCGTATAAATGCCGACGCGCTTCACCGTTTGCCAGTTGATCGACGGTCGACGCTCCGTTCGCCGCTATCAGTGCCAGTGCTTATTGCTGTAATCTGACTTTCCTTTTACCGGCCACAAGTTCGGCCTAATAAACAGTTTCATCTTGAACATACCGACTGCTGCTTGGGTCAACGTCACGACCACGTGACATCTGGTGGAGGTGCTTCACGGCCCATGTACCGAACGCCCCCGTCAAGCCGTGAACCCAGCCCACGTCGCGAAGAAGACACCGACGCCATCAGTGACAGTCGGGCCAGCCGCAGGCTGAAAGGACTCCCCCGCAGCACGGACTGCTACCGGACAAGCCAAAGGCCACGGTGACGAAGACGACAGGGACAATGACAGCCGCCGTGTCCCCAGCAACGATCGTGATCCAGCCACCGAGAGAGCCACCGACTTTCCATGGATCGCCAAGTGAGGACCCCGAGACCTGGCTGGAGACGTACGAACGCGTCGCGACTATGAACAACTGGGACTCCGACGAAAAACTCCGACGCGCCTACTTCTACCTCGAAGACGCCGCGAGGACGTGGTTCGAGAACCGGGAGTCCATGCTTCGAACGTGGGACCTCTTTCGTGGCGCCTTCTTGGAGACGTTCGCGAGCGTCGTCCGAAGGGAAAGGGCCGCCGCCTTACTGGACACACGAGTGCAGCTCCCGAACGAGAGCGTCACGATCTTTACGGAGGAGATGACGCGGCTTTTCCGGCACGCCGACGCTGACATGCCCGAGGAAAAAAGGTTCGGTTCCTCATGAGGGGAGTAAAGGAAGAACTTTTCGCCGGACTTGTGCGCAACCCCCCGAAGACGGTCTCGGAATTCGCCTCGGAGGCCACTACCATCGAGAAAGCGCTGGAACTCCGCAACAGGCAATACAACCGCCGCCTGCCTACGACGAGCTACGCGGATGTTCAAGCGCTGAAAGCCGACGACCTACGCGAGACGATCCGAGCGATCGTTCGAGAGGAACTGCGCAAGCTCTTACCCTCGACCCAGCCTCAAGTGGACTCGATCGCCGACATTATTCGTGACGAAGTCCAGCAAGCGTTGGGAATTCCCGAACAAACGCAGCCCCAGCCGCAGGTCTTGAGTTACGCTGCTGCAGCCCGACGCTACGCACCCTCTCAACGCCCCCGTCAGGACGCCGCACAGCAGCACTACCGTCGCCAGACGCCGCCACCACCACCGCCATCTCGCCCGCCTGCAGGCCAGCGGTACACGCCGAGGAAGACCGACATCTGGCGAGCCCCCGACCACCGTCCACTCTGCTACCATTGCGGAGAAGCCGGCCACACGTACCGCCGATGCCAGTACCGACAGATGGGGCTACGCGGATTCGCCGTCAACGCGCCGCGTCCGCAGCCAGGCGAACGGCCTCGCGACATCGACGACTACCTCTCCGGAACACAGTGGCAAGAACGACGACCTTCCCGCTCGCCGTCGCCCGGCCGCTACATGTCACCGCACCGCCGGCAGTACACTGGCCCAAACCGGGGCCGGTCGCCTAGCCCGTATCCGGGAAACTAAGGGCAGCAACCGATGGAGGTGCGGTTGCTGTACGACGAAATGCCGAAGATCCTCCGCGGCCGCCGACGACGACAACGCGAGGAAACCAGAACACGACGCCAAGCAGACGAAGCCCTGCCGACGAAACGTCGCGGACCGACGAAGACGTGACGATGCAACAAGGAAGCAGCGCAACAAATCGACGTAGCCGTGATCCGACGCCGCGACCCAACCGCAACGGACGACGACGAACCAGCGACCTCGACGTAATATTCGACGGTCACAACGTCACCGCTCTCATCGACACTGGAGCCGACTATTCCGTCGTCAGTGGGCTTTTCGCGACTAAGCTGAAGAAAGTGAAGACTGCTTGGCAAGGCCCTGAAATCCGTACCGCTGGGGGTCATCTAATAACGCCAGCCGGTGTTTGCACAGCAAGAGTCACCATCAATAACCGGACCTATCCAGCCAGCTTTCTAATCCTACAGCACTGCTCCAGGGAAGTAATACTTGGGATGGACTTCCTAAGTAAACACGGCGCCGTCATCGACCTAAGGTCTCAGTCGATAAACACTAACCGCAGAAAAGGCGCTGCCTACCCAGACGACGCCATGGAGCCATGCATTGAACGTGATAGAAGAGCACGTCACCGTTCCACCTCTCTCCAGCGTCATCATTTCCGTCGGCACCGAAAAACCGGCAGACTTCGAAGGCGTCATCGAGGGTGATCAACACGTGCTTGTAAACCGTCAGATTTGCGTCGCACGAGGCATCGCCGAGTTGCGTGAAGGGAAAGCAACAGTGATGCTTACGAACTTCAGCAACGAATACAAGCACGTGAGCAAAGGCACGACGGTCGCCTACATCGAAGACATCGTGGAAACCAGTGACGCCTTCGCCCTCGCCGAGTTTACCGAACACGCTACGACGAACCAAGCTCGTCAACTAACTTTCGACATCAATCCGAGCCTTCCGACGCATAAACAAGAACAGCTCAATAGCCTGCTCCTGCAATACAAGGATTGCTTTTCGTCGTCGTCCAGACTTCGACAGACCCCAGTCGCACAACACCGCATCATAACAGAGGAAAGTTCCAGGCCACTACGTCAGAGCCCGTACAGAGTTTCAACGCGGGAACGCGAGGCAATAAAGAAACAAGTCGACGAAATGCTACGCGACGACATCATCCAGCCTTCAAAGAGTCCGTGGGCGTCACCCGTGGTGTTAGTGAAGAAAAAGGACGGAACCCTACGCTTCTGCGTCGATTATCGCCGCCTGAACAAAATAACGAAGAAGGACGTGTACCCTCTCCCACGGATAGACGACACCCTCGATCGACTGCACAATGCGAGGTACTTTTCGTCGATGGACCTCAAGACCGGCTATTGGCAAATCGAAGTCGACGAGAGAGACCGAGAGAAGACCGCGTTTATAACACCAGACGGCCTCTTCGAGTTCAAGGTCATGCCCTTTGGTCTCTGCTCGGCGCCTGCGACTTTCCAACGGGTTATGGACACAGTACTGGCAGGACTGAAGTGGCAGACTTGCCTCGTGTACCTGGACGACGTCATTGTGTTTGCTTCCAACTTCGACGAACACCTCCGGCGACTTGACGCAGTACTTCAAGCAATCAAGACCTCCGGCCTCACTTTGAAGCCTGAAAAGTGCCGCTTCGCATACGAGGAGCTCTTGTTCTTGGGTCACGTGATCAGCAAGTCCGGAGTACGCCCCGATCCTCAAAAGACAGCCGCCATCGCTACATTCCCGCCACCCGCCGACAAGAAGGCCGTCCGTCGATTTCTCGGCCTGTGCGCCTATTACAGGCGGTTCGTCAAAAATTTTGCCCGCATCGCCGAGCCACTCACTAACCTTACCAGAACCGACGTCGAGTTCAAGTGGGAAACACCGCAAGAGGAAGCATTTCAAGAACTAAAACGACGCCTGCAAATGCCTCCGTTACTTGCGCATTTCGACGAACACGGCGAAACAGAAGTGCACACCGACGCAAGCAGCGTGGGACTCGGCGCCGTCCTTGTGCAGAAGACGGACGGACTGGAAAGGGTTATCAGTTATGGTAGCCGGTCGCTATCCAAGGCAGAGGCCAACTATTCAACAACAGAAAAAGAGTGCCTCGCCATCATCTGGGCTACGTCGAAGTTTCGCCCCTACCTCTACGGTAGGCCCTTCAAAGTTGTGAGCGACCACCACGCCTTGTGTTGGCTAGCTAACTTGAAAGACCCTTCAGGTCGTCTCGCAAGATGGAGTCTCAGACTTCAAGAATTCGACGTTACCGTCGTTTACAAGTCCGGACGAAAGCATTCTGACGCCGACTGCTTGTCTCGCGCCCCCCCGTCGACCCGCCGCCACAGGACGACCTTAATGATGACTGCTTCTTGGGAACCATAAGCGCCGATGACTTCGCCGAACGACAGCGAGCCGATCCGGAACTCAGGGGCCTTATGGAGTACCTCGAGGGCAAGGCCGCCATGGCTCCAAAGGTATTCAGACGAGGACTGGAGTCGTTTTTCTTGCGGAACGGCATTCTCCTAAAGAAAAACTTCTCCCCCACTTCGGGCCGACTCCCTCCTCGTGGTGCCTTCAGCGTTACGTCCCGAAGTTCTGGACGCTCTGCATGACGACCCGACGGCTGGACACCTTGGATTTTCCCGTACGCTCGCGAGGATACAACAAAAATACTACTGGCCTCGCCTCGCTGCCGACGTCACCCACTACGTGAAGACCTGTCGAGATTGTCAACGACGGAAGACACCACCCACTAGGCCAGCCGGACTTCTGCAACCCATCGAGCCACCTCGCCGACCGTTCCAGCAAATCGGCATGGACTTACTGGGGCCGTTCCCGACGTCGAATTCCGGAAACAAATGGATCGTCGTAGCAACGGACTACCTCACCCGCTACGCCGAGACAAGGGCGCTGCCCAAGGGCAGTGCAGCCGAGGTAGCAAAGTTCTTCGTCGAGAACATCGTACTGCGTCATGGCGCCCCAGAGGTCCTCATTACCGACAGAGGTACGGCCTTTACAGCGGACCTAACGCAGGCGATACTGAGGTACAGCCAAACAAGTCACCGCCGGACCACCGCCTACCACCCGCAGACCAATGGCCTCACCGAGCGTCTAAATAAGACCATCGCCGATATGCTGGCCATGTACGTCGACGTCGAGCACAAGACGTGGGATGCCATCCTTCCGTATGTAACCTTTGCATACAACACGGCGGTACAAGAAACGACGCAGATGACGCCGTATGGATTGGTCTACGGAAGGACCCCGGCAACGACGCTCGACGCCATGTTGCCCAATGTCTCCGACGAGGAAAACGTCGACGTCACCGTGTACCTTCAGCGCGCCGAAGAAGCCAGACAACTCGCCCGTCTGCGCATCCAGAGCCAGCAAAAGACCGACAGCCGTCGCTACAACCTTCGAAGACGCCACATGGAATACCAACCCGGTGACCGTGTATGGGTCTGGACGCCAGTTCGCCGACGGGGACTTAGCGAGAAGCTTCTTCGAAGATACTTCGGACCCTACAGGGTACTTCGACGTCTCGGCGTACTCGACTATGAGGTTGTCCCTGACGGCATTACGAACTCTCAGCGGCGCCGTGCGCGACCTGAAGTCGTCCACGTCGTGCGCCTCAAGCCCTATTACGCGCGTTAGTGAACCTGAAGACTGTAATTTTTGCTTTATTATTGTACTTTCGTGCTTGTGCTTATTGTTTATTGTACTTTCTTGCTTTGTTATTGTTATTTATTGTTGCACGAACCCTCCCCCCCCTCCCCCGTGTTCTGTTTTAAGCATCGGGACGATGCTTTTTCAGAGGGGGGGCATTGCCACGCGCGTTTTGTATTATACTTGTGCTGTATTCAGTTTACGCCCACAAAGACTGTAAGCAATGCTCAGCGCAAACCGCGCCTCATTTTTTCTAGAAGCTTCGCGATTATTGTAGATCGTTGTGTTAAGATTGCGCGCAAGCCGCCTACACGCGAGCTTATTCCAGAGCTTTCGCGACAGCCAGTGATAAGACTGGAATATTCGATGACACGCGTATAAATGCCGACGCGCTTCACCGTTTGCCAGTTGATCGACGGTCGACGCTCCGTTCGCCGCTATCAGTGCCAGTGCTTATTGCTGTAATCTGACTTTCCGTTTACCGGCCACAAGTTCGGCCTAATAAACAGTTTCATCTTGAACATACCGACTGCTGCTTGGGTCAACGTCACGACCACGTGACAATATACAACAAATTTGGTATTGCGTGACGTGAGTGTATGACGAACATAAATACCAAGTGGGCATATGGAAATCATGACATGTCATGTGCAGCATGACTTGCATGCCACGCTCATGGCACGCTCGCGGCCGTTTCGCTGGTTTGATATACACCAAACTTGGTATTGAACGACGTGACTGTATGACGAGCATAAATGACAAGTGGTAATATGGAAATCATGACATGTCATGTGCAACATGACTTGCATGCCACGCTCATGACACTCTCGGGGCCGTTTCACTAGCTTGATATACACTAAATTTGGTATTGAGTGACGTGACTGTATGACGAGCACAAATGACAGGTGGTAATATGGAAATCAGGAAATGTCATGTGCAACATGACTTGCGTGCCACGCTGATGTCATTCTCGTGGCCGTTTCGCTAGCTTGATATACGTCAAATCTTTAAGGCATACGCCTTAATTGTCTCATGCTCACGTCCGTCCGTCCCTCCCTCGGCCGTGCCCTGGCACGGTGCCAGTTGGGCGCCGGGGCGCCCAAACGGACGCCGGTCGCGTCGGACTCTACAGTGCTCGCGCTTTGCTTACGTAGCGTGCTGTGCCCAGCGTCTCTAAATCATGCAAGGAGGTAGACGCGCGCATGACGTTCCATTCTGACCGACCCCGTCTCAGTGGGCACAGGTGTTGGAGGAACGCGCCTTGGAATTGACAAAGTGTCCGTCAATTTAAACGCTGGAACGCGGATGGCGTCTGCACAATGCGCAAAGCGCGAGTATACGAACGCATGCCAAACGGAGGCAGATTGGTGTTGCGTCTCGCTGCGATTCGAGTTAAAAAAATTAAGCGAACATAAGTGGCAGGTCGTAACACGAAAATCTTGGCATGCATGTCATCTACAATGCCACGCTCATGGTGCGCTTGCGTCCAGTACGCTAGCTTGGTATACACCAAAATTTGTATTGCGCGACGTGACTGCACGACGAACACAAATGACAGGCCCTAAATGTAACTAATGACATGCATATCACGTACAACATGATTTGCTCCTTGCTGGCTGCTTCGCATTACATCGATTCCCACAGTGCGTGGGATCTGCCGGTTTTTACTTTATCTCTTTATTTGAAGAGCACGATTGCAGCGCACAACGGTTCCACGGCATGCTGGCACGTATACTCCATCTCACGAGCTGGTTGCAGCACTGTGGAAGATACGGGGTGCACGGTGGCGGTATCCCGGCGCACCGCAAAAATAGTACGCTCATTGAGCGTGTATTTTTGTTGGTCTAATAACTACAATAAGTGCTTTTGTCCATGCTCATACAATTTGAAACCAACTAGAAGTCCTTCGCTGTGATTATTTTGAGGATCTCTACTTTAGTGTGGTAATTTGTTTTTTACTTTTTGCCAACGTCATCGATTAAATAGTTCCTTGCACATTCACAGATTATGTTGAAAGTATGCCAGAAATCTATTCACTGATTGAGCACTGATTTAATAGCATTTTTTGAAAAAGCAGTGGCATCTTTATCGCATGCGGGCAAACAAACGCAGGTCAAAAACGCGATGCGGAGGCTCTAAAAAGTGGTGCGCCGTCCTTGACAAACATGGCTTCCTCCAGTGTAGACGCGTCTAGTTCATGCCGTTCTTCGCAAGTTCAATTTTATCCGAAAGAGGCGAAGACGCTAGCGTTAAAGGTCCTAGAAACGCTTCGGAATGAGTGCGGAGAAGGAGCCAGCATGAATTTTCTCGTTAAGAGGACTGCACAACTAACAAAGGTGAGCGAGCGGACGCTGTACGAGTGGGCGTTTGAGAAAGAAAAGGCCGGCAGAGTGTTGGCACCAAAGAAGCGTTGTGGTGGGAAATGACGCCAGCGCAAAAAGACACTGAACAACTTTGACCTGAGAGTGCCGCGAAGGACTGTGCGAAGAACTGTGCGTGAAAATCAAACCTGCTCGTACAATAGACGCATGCCGACAATTTGGCTCTGTCCGTTTCATGCTGACTTTGTGTAGGTCGTGGAAAAAATCAGTGGTGGCATCACCTTATTTGTATAACTGTAAATGATAATTATTAAATGCGAAGCATTTCTTAGCGAACTTCGGCGACTTTGAGCGTATCTATCTATCTATCTATCTATCTAGCCGCCTACGACTTTGTGCTCTCCTGGCCGTATCGTTAATGGGACTTATACCAAAATTGGTATGACATAACATGACTGTATGACAAACATGAATGGCTGGTCATATCATGAAAATCATTAATAACTTGTCATGAAAAGTATGATTTACATGCCATGGCCATAGTGCTCCTGAGGCCGTTTTCTTAACTTGATCTATCTAAAAATTGGTACGATGAGACATTTCTCCATGATCAACATAAACGACTTGAGGTAATATGAAAATCATGACCTGCATGTCATGTACAACATGATTTACATGCCACGCTCATGGCGAGCTGACGGCCGCTTCGCTAGCTTGATATACACCAAATTTGGTATTGCGTGACGTGAGTGTATGACGAACATAAATACCAAGTGGACATATGGAAATCATGACATGTCATGTGAAGCATGACTTGCATGCCACGCTCATAGCACGCTCGCGGCCGTTTCGCTGGTTTGATATACACCAAATTTTGTATTGAGCGACGTGATCGTATGATGAGCATAAATGACAAGTGGTACTATGGAAATCATGACATGTCATG
>JALIZH010001956.1:0-19081 GCA_030522465.1 Rhipicephalus appendiculatus | reverse complement strand
AAAGCGACGCGCTGTGTATCGCGTGAAGGAGATCCTGGCAGCAAAACTCTGAGGTTCTTCACGCTGGCATTACGCTGCCCCATTCACCTTCTCTTACCCGCCGCGCGTAAAGTGTGTTATTGTTTTGGTGCTTGCCTCAGACCCAAAGGTCGCGTGATTGAATCCCGGCGATTGCGGCCGCATTTCGGTGAAGGCAAAATGTCACGGGCCCGCGTGCTAAGATTTAGATGGAGGTGAAAGAACGCCAGGTGGTCGAAATTTCCGGAGCAATCCAGTACTTCGTCCCTCGTAATTATATCATTGTTTTGGGACGTAAAACCCTACGAATTGTTATATATTAGTTGATAGCAGATTACCTTCGCAGCTTCGACGTATATAGGTATTGCGTTTTTGCCAATAGCAAAGTACGGAACGCGAGAGCAAACTCATATACAGAGCTTCGAAGGATGCTGAAGCCGTGCATAGGTGAGTCGTTTACCCGAAAAGAAAAGTTGATCTACGAAAAACGTTAAACCTGGGGCTAAGGAGGGGCTCGTAAAAATTTACAGCAAAGCAGAAGTGGTTTTCTAGAGGAATCGCACATAAATCGCAGTGAAATCTGTGCAATACTCTCCATTGTAATCCCACGTATGCATTTCAGAAGATTCTCGTTCGGTTGCGCACTCACGAAGCCCAAAGAGAAGGCGTCTTATGCGACGCGGGTTGATGGCGGTTTTGATGATTTGTGAACCCTAAGGTTCCCGTATAACACAAGCCCAACGACATACACTGTGTAGTGTGAGGTGTAGTTTGAATTTCGACTAGGGAACAGTTGATTCACGTGCGTTGTGGAGAACCGAGGACACAAGTTTTTTTTTTCGGCTTTATTCTTTGTTTTTTTTTGTTTTTTTTTTTTTAAAGAGCAAAGCTCTTAAAGCTCGAGGTAAAAAATCGGGTATCCGCAAAGAACCCTCCGCGCCGTTGCTTATCCATAACGAAGCCACCGCTTCGCACCACCTGGGTTTAACCTCGCCTAGTCGCGCATGCGCCGAACAGCAGCCGTCACCAAGCCACGACCACAGACGGAGACAGTCCACGCAGCCGCCGTACAGAGTATGCCTGGCGTGGCGCGAGCCGAGTACGAGCGACGAGAGGTCTGCTCTACTACCGGGGATGCCCCAGCCAGCTTTACACGTTAGTTCTTGGCGCTGGAGTTTGGACATTCTTGCACGGCATATGACAGGCTGTGGTTCGACTTTACTCTGTCTACGCCAAGGAAAGACCTAGCATCAGCCAAGAAGGCTACGTTAAGCCCCTCACTCTAAGAAATAATCGAGTAAAAAGGGTGTCTTTGTGCTACACAACTACAATCGTCATCTACCCCGCGTACTTTCCTGGCGTTATCACCGCCGTCCGGGCACTTCCCGGTCACGAACGCTGCGCGCGTTATCGGCGTGACATAGCATTCTTGATAGAAATGTGCCGGGAGCCGAGTTTTCAAGAGAGGAAACGTGAGCAGGCCAGATGACGATTATTGTTGTGTAGCAGAAATACTCCCAAAATACTCGACTTTTTCTTAGAGTGCTGAGATCTACCAGCTTCGCTTTACACTAGTGTATAGTTCTTTCTTTTTTCTGCGTATCACATTCAAATAACCTGGTCACCATGGTCAAGAACTGAGCCCGCGAAACAGTCACTCACCAGCCACAGGTTATAGACACTGGTGATTGCGTATGACGTTTTTTTTTATATTGATTCAGAGAAGGTGAACACGTCACACTCTTCACATAGGCCTTGAAACATTGATCAATATTGACATTCCGGACAATAAAGATAAATATTACGACTGTTTCACGAGTAAATTACGTTTATCCAGTCCCAACAACGACATTTTGAGAGTTAGAAGATGGTCCAAGAAACCGGACACAACGCAAGAACGAAGGACTGGTGGCGACACCACCTTAACATTCTCAGAAAGTGTTCTCCGTGACGTCGCAGATTTTGACGGTGCCTGCTCGCGCCTCATTAATTTCATATCACTAGGGGCGGACCACACCTATTCGATTCTTAACTAAAGATCCAAATAGTCAACTTCGCAAGTTTACGAAACTTTTACTGCGACCTAATGAAATAATAAAAAGAAGCATTCAAATTTGTCACACTGTAACAATGCAGAAACGCATTCGGGCCGGAAATTCATTAAACGCAAACATGATCCTGCTTTGCACCTGTAGTACGCAATGCTTCACTTGTCTAACCTGATTAATGTATCCCGTAATAGTATTCCTGTATGCGTTTCCGTTACAGTGCGACTTTTTAAAGGGGCCCTGCAACACTTTTTGAGCATGGTCAGAAAACGCTGCCTATCGGTAGCCGAGGCTCCCGAGAACACGCGAGCCAAATATTATAGCGCAGCACGCGGCCTGGAATTCACAATAAATCATCAAAGACAGCTAAAAATTGCTTTCCCTCCTCTTCACAAATGACGCTACAAGCTCGAAAATCTCTCGTCACAGCCATTGTATCAGCCATTGGCTGATTTCAGCATGGCACACCCGGTGGTTACTGGGGCCGCCACGGAAGGCCGCGACTTGTGCACGCGTACGCGCATGATCACACTGAAAAGCCACGTATCAGAAAAAAAAAGTGAAAAAGTGCTCAAGGTCACGAGGCGCACGTGACGTATTTTCTTTCCCCATGCCATCCCTTCCTGCCTAGCTTCCAGTGCTTTCGTCCGGACGAGAGAAGAGAGAATGCAATTGAAGCGTGTGACAAATCTCTGTAACTCCGCTGGTACTGGACGGATTCTAAAAAATTTTTTGCGGCTGTGAATTCGCGAGCCAATGAGCTCCTTTAGTGAATGTGAATCCATTCCATGGCTACTTAAAAAAAGTGTTGCAGGAGGGCCCCTTTAAAAGACAAGCAGCACACCGCTACAAGTAAGAATGCAAACCCACAAATCATAAAGGTTGATGAATCCTTCCAATATATTTGAAAAACTCAATACGGCAGCCATATCACCTTCCCAAAACCTTTGTCATCTATTATAAAAACTCTTCTCTTCGTAATACGCGCTACACTTCACTTACTCCTCAGACGTATCCAGTTACTTGCTTGAGACAACACCCCTCAATACGCTGCCGCTTCCGGGTGTAAGGTTGTACATCGGCGTGTTTGTACGTCAACTCCTAGGCTATCTCCAATATCTCTCCTTTTTTTGCTCCTCGAGACGTCTTCCGGAAAAGGTCGAGGACGTGACTGTCCTTTTCCCCCGAGTGTTTGCCGAAGGAGAGCGCCGCAGTTCGTATCCTCCATATCAGATTTCTCTCCGACCGGAGTGCTCGCTGCTCCCATGCTACGCCGTCGCCAGCGTGTAGTATGTCGGGCATAGTGTTTACGAACGTCGCGCCCTTTCTGCTGTCATACTCTGCAGAAGCAATCGCCGCTAGCGCCATATCTCAGATAAAGGGGCGTATTTATTGACCGCCTTCTAAATCCTTGCACTATTGAGTGCTGACGTTGTATAGTGAGTGCCGTATCGAAACCTTCATCCCATTAATGTATACTGCAAGACGATCGAAGGACTCTCAAAAAAAAAAAAAAAGAAAGGAAAAAGAAAAAAAAAACACACCAATTACCCCTTGTACTGCTAAAGCTAATTGCATCTGATGCAATTTCATAACTGCAACACGCAGACAAACTTTGCCCCTTCGATCAACTACGTTACCGATCGACTACATTACCGATCGATTACGTCCTCCTTCGAACGACAACGTTTGTGCACCGCAAACGAACGAAAGCACGGTACTCTGCATCAAGTTGTGCGCACGCTGAAATTCGGTATCAAGTACTTCAGCATCGTGTTTGGAAACAAAGTTCAGTGTGCAAATGAGTTCTGAGGAATCTCGCAAGATGGCGGAAGGGTTAAGAAAGGGAAAGTAGACAACCATCCGTTTGTAGCCCTCGCGCTGCCAATTGCTAGCTTCCTGGTTAGCTAAATTGGTAGAGCGACAACCCCGGAAAGGCGTTGGTCCAGGGTTCGAACCCCGGACCAGGACGAATTTTTCGGCAACTAAAAAAGCTTTTCTTTCTGAGAAATCCGTGCGGATTTCCTAGTGGCTTCGAGCTACAATTAGATGGTTGTCCACTTTCCCTTTCTTAAAGTTCAGTGTTGGATCGTAAAGAATGATCTTGGAGATCGACTGAATAATTAATAGATAGATGGATAGATTGTTTGACTGATCGAACTGATTGATTGATTGACCGAACGAAAGAGCAGCGAGCACGCGAGCGAACGAGGGAACTAATGAACCAGCTAGAGCAGCCGACCAGTCGATCGAGAAAAAAAAGTTATACCAACAAGCGAGCAGGCAACACAAATGGATGAACAGATGAATGGACGAAGATTTTCTATTTCACTTTTCATGAATCACAGGAATGTCCAGTTGAAAGTTTTCGGTAACCGTTGTCTGGCGCTTATAGCGAAGCAAAAGTATAAAATCCTCCGAAGAATGACCACTCGTCGCCGTCATTCGCCGACGTTGTTTGATTCGTTATTTTATTCTCGAGACCGTGTGTACGTCTCCTAAATTGCTCTGTCGAAAACGAGGCTCTTTACGGCTGGCAGAGTTCCTAAATTGCTTTTTTTTTTTTTGTGCGAGCAAATTGCTTCACTCCATTCCGTTCCTCCTCCGTGGTCTCCACACAGGAATTCTACGAGCGCTTAGCTTTTATAAAAAACGCAGACCTTTTTTTTTTTTTTTTCTATTGAACAATTTATCTGCGCTCTGGAAGACCCTATATCACAGCTGGAGCAAAAGCATCGAAAGAATCACAAAAAAGAAAAAAAATGAAGGCAAGTAAAAGAAAACTGAACGAAAATACGGATAAATTTTACGGCACACTACTTCGTTGTGGTAATACCTGCGGCGGTCGAAATCAGTTTTCCCAGGTCATTCGTTTCGTTTATTAACAGGTCAGGGCAGTTTCTAAAACGTAAACACAAATATGTGACTCTCGCACGCGTAGCGGTGCCCACTGCAAGCGCTACCGGCTTAAATTTACACCCAAAACTCGGAACACCGCTCCAGCTAACTTCAATTCTAAGTTAAAAAACCCAGGCCACTATTTCGACGTCCACTGAGGGCAGTTTTCTCGATGCATGTCGCATACCACACTCCCTCTCACGTCTTACTCCTAGAGTCAGATCTTGACGCTGAATCGTACCATGGTATCCAGCAAACAAATATGCGCTTCGTCGTCACTTTTATTTTTATTTATTTATTTTTAGGAAGGGCTAGACATATGGGGTTACACTATAGTACTGTCATTGTAGAAGTGTTCCGAGAAAAATAGTGGGACAATAAGAATGAGATTTGTTGCGATAAAGTACAGATAAGACTTAATGCAATTTTAGGGGAGCGTTAGGATGCGATTACAGAACGAAGGAAAGAAGCACAGGACATGGCCGATTAGTCGTTGGAGATGAAATACCAGCAAGGAAACAAAGAACACAGAAAAAAGAAGGCCACAGGACAAACCTGGACTAATTGCTATTATTTGCTATTATTTCATAAAGTATTGAAATAAAGTTCCGTTATTAGTCCACCTTTGCCCTGTCGTCCTTCTTTTTCTTTTTTCGTTGTTTCCGTGCTCGTATTTCATCTTCAATCATGTACCAACTCGCCCAACTATCGACACTGTTGTAATTACTCCTACTTAAGATGATCCAACTTGACCAAGTAAAGTTGCTGCTTTACACGTACGCGTTTTAGTGCGTTGAAGAAAGCCCCCCCCCCCTTCCCCAAATTTAGACGAGCACTTTCAGAGCAGCGTCGCTCAACCCTTAGCGCACGCCGAGAGTTGATGGCGGTTTGTTTTCATTTTTCCTGACACTGCGCATCAAGCACGAACCATCAATGCTTGATGTATACGCCGTGAATGTACGTACCTCGTTACTAAGTACCAGCTTTGACAATGTTGATCTCCCACAAGCAGAGGCCGCCAGACACGAAAATCACACTTTTCTCCCGACATGCCGAAGAATGTGCCGACCAGGCCGCGCGCTACGTGCGGACGCAGTGATGGACCGGTGTTTCCTACTGGAACATTCCAATCGCTGGTAATGGGCAATGATAGACAGAAGACTCGGACTGGACACATAGACCCGCAGTCCGCTTTTAGTTAACGCGCACGCTGCGAATTTTTATCCTTCGACAACACACAGGAGAAATCTCCCACCGGCACTACCTTGCAGGTCAAGATCTAGTGCCTATATATACGGGGTGGCGAGTGAACGGTTGTGCAGCGTGAGCAGTCGGTTTTTAAAGACGATAGTCTTTCTTGGGATACTTGAACGCAAAAATTTTGGTCTTTCTCTCTGTCTGGCAGTAACCCGATTCAGCTACTCGGCCAAAAGTTCAACCACTTTCTGAACGCCCAGCCATCTTACTCTGGTGTTAGCTTTCATACTTGTGAACATATTCGATCAAAAAGCAAGTACTACGCATACCTGAGGCGCTACATTAGTATGTTAGTGTCAGGTCGTGTGTTCTTTTATTAGAAAATGCATAGGTACGCAATTCTAAAGACCCTAGTGTTTTATCAATGCCAGCCAGATGCAGCCAATGCAACGTAGAGTAGGCGCTGTCTGAGGCAAGACAAAACATAGTAGTACGGCCGGCACAAGACTATCGTCTTTCGACGACATTTGCAGCGAAGCAAGTAGATACGCGGCCAATTTTTTCAATCAAGAAACTCGCTAGCAGACGCTGCCTGCGTCGGCGTTGCGAGGCGAGAGAAGGGGGAGCGTAGGAGAGGAGAGAGGGGGGAGAGAACGCGCATGCGCATTGGGGGTGTAAACGCCGCGGGAGGGATCCCCAGAGGAGAGAGAGGGGGAAGAGGACGCGCATGCGCATTGGGGGGTGTGGTTGCCGCGGGGAGAGATGCCTAGAGGAGAGAGAGGGGAAATCGCAGGATAGGAGAGAGAGGGGCAAGGGACGCGCATGCGCAATGGGTGTGTAAACGCCGCGGGCGGGAGGGATACCTAGAAGAGAGAGAGGGGGGAGCGTAGGAGATGAGGTGAGTGGGGAGGGTTTGCGCATGCGCAGTAAGGGTGGTCACGACGCACACCACCGCCACCACCACCCGACGGACGGATGGACGGACGCCGGACGGACACTGGACGGACGGACACCGGACGGACGTGAGCATGAGACATTAAAGGCTTTCGCCTTAATACTAGACTGCACAGCTGTCAGTGGTTCACCACCAACGCTGATGCCTTGTCTGTAGTCTATCCCCCGCCTAGCATAAGGGCCGCACAGCGAATCTCATTATCGTCTGTTTGACGACTGACGGCGCTTTCTATTACGATGACGCTCATCAACCGCCCCGTAAAATAAATGTCACTTCTTTCTATAACACAAACCTATACTCACACACACGCATGCATTCTGCGTATTCACGCGCAGAGCCTAATTATGATATACAACTGATTATACATAGGAAACAAGGAACACTTGTGCAAGGAAATACAATGAGTACAGTGTAACAACCCTTGTATTTAAAACCGACAAGCGTATTTTTATGAACCGAAGGACACCAAATGTACATAGAAGTTAAGACTACATTACACGCTCGACTTCATTATTCATGTTAAGGGGACGCTAATTAACATTCAATTTGACGTACGCTCTCGCAAGTACGCGCAGCACTTATGTATGCGCATGCCAACGAGGTGGCGAAATTAGTGCGGGCGTGAAGATTAGGCGTGTGGACGCCTAATTGCACACTCTCTTTTTCCCCGTAAGGCAGTCGAGAGCAGATGCGGTTCCCTGCCATCAGTCGGTACGTTCGTTTTCTTTATTTTGCGCAGGGACTACAGGGCAGGTTGGCTCAATGAATTAAGGCCCATATAGACGACATCTGCAGATGCCGCCCACAGGAAGCGCGTTGACTATTTTTTTAGATGCGAAGCATCTTATGCTCGGGGCTCTGTCCGTCCCTCCCGCGTCCCGCGTCCCCCCGTCCCGCGTCCGGCCACTTTCATGAAGTAGGGAAGCACCCATTATGCGAACCAGAACACTGTAGTAATATGAAGGCCGTCAACCCTAACACAGTCATCAGAGTCATGGCCGAGAGCACAGAGAGGCAGCTTAGCAATGGCTAAACAGGTGGTGTCTGTCGCCCAGGTTGACCCCATTCCTTAATCTTGCTTGCATGTGTTTGGAGGGGGCTTAGTCCGTCCCTCCTTCCCGCGTCCCACACCACCACAGCGCATGCGCGTCACCTCCCCCCTCTCTCTCCTACGCTCATCCCCTTTCTCTCCTCTAGGAATCCTCTGCTCTACGGAGCGGCCCCCCGCGTCCGACACCCCCCACAGCGCATGCGCATCCCCTCCTCTATGCTCTCCTACGCTCACCCCCCTTCCTCTACTCTAGGGAATCCTCTACTCTACGGAGCGGCTCCCGCGTCCCACACCCCCACAGCGCATGCACGTCCCCTCCCCCTCTCTCTCCTCTCCTGCGGTCCCCCCCCGTCCTCTCCTCTAGGAATCCTCTACGGAGCGGCGCGCACGACAGGTGGTGTGACAGCTGCATACTCCGCTGGGGGGCGCCACGCTAGTTCCGCGGTATGAAAATGACGGAGCGCGCGATCAGCGCCCGGACCACTGCCGTGAAACGAGAGCGGCGACGTTCCTCCCGCTCAAGCTAATTATCTCCCCCGCTGCTTCGCATCCACACATGGTTCCCTTTAGCGGGAGATGGGGAATTTTTTTTTACTGCGGCAGTTCAGGAGTGATGACTGAACAGATTAACCTGGCGAACGAAATTGGACGTAGCAGTTACAGAGCTGGGACAACTACGTGAGAATGCAGCAGAAAAAAAAAAGCAAGAAAAAGAAAGCTCCCGACAAAAATTATCTCTAACAAAGTTGGCGTGAAGCTCAAACGAACTGAATTTAGAAGGTAAAGTGAGCGTAGGAACAAAAAAGAGAACCTACGTTGGCGTAGGAAGTTGAAGAGAGGTATTCGCCGTGGTATGCAATATAATTGCTGGGGCTTCACAAAAACAGCGCAAAAAGACAGACGACCTTTAAAAGAAGGACACAGACGGCAGCACTCGTTTTGCATGGTGAAACCACGATATAATATGAGGCTCGCCATGGTAAAAAGAGTGCGGAATAATTTCGGCAACTTGGCCTACGGTTTCGCATATGCGCAAGGCCACGAAAGAAATCTTGTGCTTCTTGAGGAACACCGGACTTCACGAGCGCTTGTGAACGAACAGCGCGAGTTCGTGTTGCGTAGTTTCAAGCTAACTCTTCATCCATCTCTTAATCTTCTTGTTTCTTCTCTATAATTTCCTTTCTATAATTACTCCTTTTCCCCACCCCAAGTGTAGGGTAGCCAACAGAGCCGAAGCTTGGTTAACCTTCCTGCCTTTCCTCTTCCTTTCTCCCTCTCTGGGCACCTAAACTAACACCTTAACGCGCACCTAAACATGAGTAGGCGGATGTTCTGCATTCCGCCCTCACGAAATGCGGCCGTCGTAGCCTGGAATCGAACCCGCGCCCTCGAGCTTTGCAACGCGACACCCTACGTGCTGAGATACCACGGCCGGTGGGCATTCATTCAATCAATCAATCAATCAATCAATCAATCAATCAATCAATCAATCAATCAATCAATCAATCAATCAATCAATCAATCAATCAATCAATTAGTTAATCAAATTTTCATTTTTACCACTTCATACATAAGGTGAAAAGGGGAGAACTGGAGAAAAAGCCGAAACTTCTTCGGCTTGACGAAAGCTCCGGTCCCACAGGCAGACAGTGGTGAAGTCGGCCTCAGTACAATTGTAAAGAGCATGTCACAGTATAGTGCGATTCAGTAATACATAGCATTTCAACTGCATATTAATAGCATAGGAATGAAAATGTAATGCATAAATTAAACACAAAATATGTTGCAACTGCAAAAAACACTTTTATTGCGATAGCAATTATACGGACACTCTCTGCTGATTTTTTCCGTCGCCGTCATGACACGGATATATATTTAAATAAATATATATATATAAGAAAAAAATTGCAAGGCACCCCCCGACCGGGATTCGAACCAGCGACCCCTCGCTCGGTAGCGCACTGCGTTAGCAGCGTTAAACCACTCAGCCACACGCCATGCATGCGCCGGCATAATAACGGCAACCTATTTATAGACACCATTTACGGCTGGCGGTATGCAGATCTCGCAGGAGCTTGAGCGTGTTTTCTATCACTGAACGCTCCTACGTTTTCTTTCAATTTGAAAACTGCCCTAGAGACGCGCTCGAAAAAGGCACCCCCTTTCTGTACCCACTGGTGACGTGGAACGGGGGGAAAAAAATGAAGAACACCGCCCACACCTAGAGTTACTAAGGTAGCATATACAGGAACTCTACCCACACCTTGCGTCAGATGCCACCGCGTGGCAGGGAGAGACAGAGGGGTCATTGATGATGATGATGATGATATCCTCGTATGGATGGCGCTCACCCACAAAGGGGGATGGGCCAAGAACCGGGCGGCAGGAGGCTTAAAATAATGGTCTGAGGCTAAACCAATCTGAATTTCTTTTTTAAAGAAACGTCTAATAAATGAAAATGCTTAATGAGCAATCGGTCAGACTATCGGAGTTTTGTAAAATAAATAACGACCAATTCCATACCCAGAATAAGAATAGATAAAAATAGGCTAACACGGTAATCTTTTTTGTTTCTTTGATGTATTCCATCACAGCAGAGCAGACATCCCTGTGGCTGTAACCTAATGAAGTAGCGCCAAATGATAAAATTACTGGAACATTTACAGCTAATCCTAACTTTTGAAGTGGGGCTTGCAGGTACCTTTTTCTTTGATGAGAATAGCGGCGACAAAATAAAAGGAAATGCTCAATTGATTCGATTTCATTGCAAAATATGCACAACGGGGACGCCTTGATGCCAGCTTTATTTAGGTAATAATTCAGTTGCGGAATTCTACAGCGCAATCTCGTGAAAGTGACTTCTAACTGCCGAGATTCACACCACTGTTTATTCCAGCAATGTCTTAAATGTGCGAAATCTGTAACTTTATCCAAAGATAATTTGTCTACTTCACTTTGCAAACAGGCATTTCTGAACCTTAATGCTGTCACGTAAGCCGTGTCTGGTAAAACTGGGATAACGGGACCACTCAGGGCTATTGAGGCTAACGAGTCCGCCATTTCGTTTAAATATAGTCCGCGGTGTCCTGGTACCCACAGTAGTTGGATCTTTTGTAAGTGTGTCGGTATTAGATAGCGAAACGTATGAATCAGTGTTAAATTTGTTGCAGCAGATAGTGCAGTACATACTGAGAGAGAATCTGTTACGATCACTGCTGCTGATTCGCTTGAAGGAAGTTTGCGTAGAGCTAGAACAACCGCCAATAACTCTGCAATGAAAATAGGCGTATAATCTGGGAGTCGAACCGAAAAGGACCAATCAAGAGAAGAAGAGAAGATGCCAACTCCCGCCTTTTCTTTTGACACTGATGCATCCGTCGCAATTATATTGCTTATTGTCAGGTGCGCTAGGTAATCTTCTAACTGATCATTTAAATATCGAAATGGTATTTGCTTCGCATTAGGAGGGAAAATATCTTCAAATTCTATGTTAAGGGTTGAAGCGAGGTTACCTGTTGAGCCAATATGTCTAATTTTTACATTCAGTGGTTCTAGCATCGTTTGTACAAATATAATTTGTGGGGTGTGTAGTCGCGACCAATTTGTGTCAAAGAATAAGTTCGGTTCTTCAATGAAAACATAGCAAGATCGTCTCTGAGGTGAATTGTATATGTTTAAGAAGGTTTGAATCGTGAGTATTTTAAATCTGTTTAGCAAGGCAGGTAGTCGCGCTTCCATATACAACACATTGTTTGCAACAAACTTTGGGAGACCAAGGCATAAACGCAAAGCTTCCCTTTCCAACAGTACTAAGGGTCTCATTTTATAAGCTGCACTGCCAGAAAATAACACGCACCCGAATTCCATGATAGGCCGCACGTACAGTTTATAAATCATTATCAGTGTGTTCCTTCTCAACCCTCTTCTAGGGTTTGCTAACTTCCGTAGCCATCCCATGGCACGTGTTGCTTTACAGTAGACTTCTTCTATGTGGCTTCTCCAATTTAATTTTGCATTATATATGATGCCCAAATATTTAAGGGAATCTACCTGGGGAATGAGCTCTGAACAATAAATGAGTGAGATGTTGACAGGCTGCATAAAAGAGAACGCGAGAAGCGCGCTTTTCTTGACATTCAACGTCATATGAATATTTTTAAGCCATGCTTCTATCTTATTCATATAATTTTGTAGTGTCTGATATAGTGCGTGCAGATCTTTATTTGTCGCGAAGAAAGCAATATCATCTGCATACACATATAATTGAATATCCTGATGTGAAGGAATGGAGCTTAAGAATATGTTAAATAAAACTGGAGACAGGACAGCCCCCCTGTGGTACGCCACGTTTCTGTTTATATCTGTTAGATACGTACCCATCTTTAAAGCAATAAAATTTCCTTTCTCTTAAAAACTCTGAGACCCACGCTGTGATGTAGTTAGGAAAGTTGTAATGTTCCATCTGTTTTATTAACAATGAGTGTTCAACCTTATCATACGCCTTAGCCAAATCTAGAGTGACTAATGCACAGTAGTCGCGCCGACGCCGAGCCAATTGTATGCGACTCTCTAAATCAACGTGCGCGCACCATATTGAGTAACCAGATCTAAAACCAATTTGACTGGGATTAAGTATTGCGTGATCATCAATATATTTCATTACCCGGACATTTAAAATTCTTTCTACAAGTTTAATCAGATTAGATGTCAGTGATATTGGTCGTATATTGTCAAGGGCAAATCCAATTCCCTGCTTTTTTAAGTAGCGGAATCACTTTGGACAGCTTCCAATCCGCAGGTATCCAAGCATTTTTCAAGGAGTAATTTACCATATTAAGTATTTCGTCGGGAGAAATTTCAAATATTACTTTTATCATTGACGTGGTCACCCCATCTGGACCAGGCGCTGCGGGAGATAAATGCCTTATTACTTCCGCAAGTTCAGCTATGGTAACCTCCTCGAATTCCTCACCTGCAATTGGGTTCACAATGTACAGTGGCATAGTTGACATGAATCTATCCTGTAACCCTTTCGCAATATTTTCTACTAACTCAGAGAGTTCACGGGGAGAAAGAATTACAGAATCAACATTTTCAGAGGGTGGTAGCATCTTTCGAGACCGTAAAAATCTAAAAAGGGCTTTTTTTATTTTTAGCCCTAGAAAGATAACCAAATCTGTTCTTATCGTAGTCATCTTTTGATTTACGTATTGTACGTTTGAAATCAGCTGCTATGTATTTATAATCACACCAATTTTTTTGGGCATTGGTTGACCATAAGTTGTTTCCATGCAGCTTTTCGTCTTCTATAGCCCCTCATGCAATCTTCATTCCACCATGGACTAAAGGATCCTCCTGTGACCGAGTTTAATTTAAAAGTTGCGTTTTTTACTGCTCTTTTTAAAACCGCACACACGCTCATAGCCCTAATATCCTCCTGCATGTCCTTGCGAGGAATCAAAGTAGCTTTTAAGTCTTTTCCTAATTTTACATAATTCACAAATGAGCCGACCTTTTCGGTGAAAAATATTCTCGGAAAATTAATTTCAAAACTAATAGGTAGGTGATCACTATTGGTAGCACAGTCTATAGTTTTCCACGAACATATACTTAGGGAGGAGCTAGAAAATGTCAAGTCTATTGCCGATTTAGACTGACCTCTAACGAAAGTAGCAGCGCGTGAGTTTAAACAAGATAAATCATTGTCTAGGGCCCATTCCCACAAGCGTTTTCCGCTTAAATCTGTTTTGAAACCCCAAGACACGTGATGCGAATTGAAGTCCCCAGTAAATAATATATCCTTTCTGCAGGAAGATAACATGACATCTAGGCATCTCGTGTCTTGCACCCCACCCGGAAAATATGCATTTACCAAAGAAAAAGGAGCACAGTCTGGTAATGTTATGTCTAATACCAAAATTTCACAGTCAGTAGCCATACATTGATAAGATATCTTGACTCTGTGACTGAATTTAGTTGATATAAAGAAAGCAAGTCCACCTCCTCTACCAGGTCGATCCAAGCGAAATAGTCGATAATGTTTTAGGTAAAACTTTTGACCAGTTGTAAGCCAGGTTTCTTGCAGTGCAATGATGTCTGGGGAAAGTTGCGACGAAAGGTAAGATAGGTCTGTGGTAGCAGAAACAATCGAACGGCAGTTCCACTGTAAGATGTTCAGGGAGCCTATTTTGATGCTAGAACCGTAGCAGAAACTGCTTGATCCAAAACATCCTTTTTCAAGAAGTCTTTTTTGGAAAGGTTCTCAAAAGAAGTCTTTCTTTGACAGATACTTTTTAGATTTCGAATTATGCTGAGAAACTTTTGAAGGGGGAGATCGGGTACGCTTCAGTGTCTTTTGAGAGTTAGTATCCATATCTGCAAATCCTTCCGAATCGTCTGTTAGGGGTTCCAAATCGTTATGTTCTGAAGTTTTGGAAGGTCCTGCTTGAGGAGAGACAGATCGCTGACGTTCTGTCAATTTTTCCATCTCCGTACGGTGTGGAATCATCGATGCCTGCGAATCCTGATCTTGCGCAGTCGCGACACCAAGAATTTGGGTCAACTGGTTTGATAGCATCTGTGCCAAGGTTTCAAACAGATTGCTTGCCAGACGATCCATTGCCTTTTCCGTAGCCTTCTCTATGGCCTCTGCTATAGATTTTGCGAAGGATGCATCCATGGCAGTAGTATGGCGAGCTGTAACGCCCGCATAGCATTTTGCTCTTTCCTGCAGTTCCGCAACTGCTTCCCTCCGAGAGCACCGCTTGCGTTCTACAATTTCCAATACACTGAGCTCTCTTTCTTTTGCCACACAGTCTGCGGAGTCTGCAGGATGCGCTCCACTGCATAAACAGCACTTCTCTTCTTCGGAGCTGCAATCGCGGCTGTCATGGCTCTCTCCGCATAGACGGCATCTAGCTACTGACCTGCACCCTTTTACGCTGTGTCCATAACGCCAACATCTCAAACACTGTAGTGGTTTGGGAGAAAGTGGTTCTACCTTATATATGAGTGGCCATGCCTTAATTTCAGAAGGTCTGACTGTTCCTACGAAAGTCACAATCACCGACTCGGTAGGTGACTTCCTGTTGTCAATCATTCGGGTACACCTGTATACTGAAACTACACCTGCCACCGAAAATAAATCCAGTATTTCTGCCGGTGTCAGGCTCGTATCTACTCCGCGGACTATGCCTTTCGAACATGCAAGATGTGCTGGAATAAACGGGCTCACCGGATGCGCTGCAAACTCAGAACAACTTAAAAGCTCTCGAACGCACTCCTCATCTGCAGAACAGCACAGAATGCCTCCGCGTCCGAACTGTCGAACCTCGGCGATTTGCTGGAAATGCGAAGTGGCTTTCCGAAGCTCCGCTTGAATCGCCTTTGGATTCTTCATCGGTATCGTGCCCCCGTTGGTAGGTACCAGAGCCACAGGGACGTTGCTGACTCCACTGCGTAACAAAGAATCAATCGGCCAATCCTTGGCCGGTATAGAAGCTAGCCAAGGGGAGTGCCCTTGACCAGGAGATGAAAATGACATCTGGATGGACTGACTCGCTTTAGCTCAGAAAGACCGATACAGCAAATAAAGACACCGGAATGATCGGTAACAATAATACAAACTCTCAATACGAAATAAGGATACTGCCGCCCGATCCTAGGCCACGAAGCGAACCTTCGAGCGCGTGTGCTCGCACTGCCTCCGCGCACCGCACTTTAAAAGAAGAGGAAATATCCAAGAGCGTCGGCTTCTGCGTTTTCTACACTTGTGGCGCGTTGCTCAAACACAAAGGCGTAACAACTGTGATAGTTGTTCGTTCACGCTTGTCCTGTGTATACCTGCGAATCCTTTTCGAGCGTCCTTCTTTATGCTTCAACGGGAATCTGCAAGTATCGAGCTGCTCGTCCATCTTGGTGTGACAATCGAATTTCTTGCTGTCGCATTCATTGCTTCGCCCTTGCGGCGAAACTGTGACTTTTTATATACCATAGAAGGAAAAGTACAATTAGAGCAGCATGCTATCAAAAATTGTTCTGATTTTTTTTTAAAAACATTTTTCTTATCCCATGTTGTGAATAAACTGCTACAGGAAGAAATCCAACAGGCGCTATGGAAAGCAGTTCTTTGTGCGCAACAATGTGAAGAAAGTGCCTTCAGCCATCCATTGTTTTTTTAGCAATACGTAGAGAGAGCTAGAAGTTGAATCTGCAAAAGGGATACAAAAATAAAACCTAAGCAAGCTAAAAAAACAATTTTGTTTGCAGTTTGTATCGCATGTACCGGAACAGACAAAGTATGCTGGATGGCGAGTCAGGCTGGTTGTTCAAGGCTGAGATTCGAACCCCGTGCTGACGGCTTTTTTTTAAAAATTCTCTTTCCCACGTGCAGGTACGCTTTGAAATCTGTTCAAATGAGTTTTCGTAGGCGAAACGCGTTTCAGTTTTACAACGTCAACAGCGAAAGTCGCATCGAATGCGAAGCCGGGATTACCATTGGTTCTATTTTCATCGATAGCCCGCTTTGCGAATTTGCCGTGCGTCAGCACTGTCTTTATTATCACGCTGTGCTCTTCACGTAACACATCTATAAAAAAGGACGGTCGATAATTATGTAGTAAACAGAAATGTACGACATAAACGAAAGAGAAATGACACGAAAAAAAAAGCGAATTATATGGATGTACACCTGTGCTCCGGGTGTTATTTGTCATTTCAATGACATTCAAATGGAATATTCGGCATCGTCACACTCCGCCTCGCAAGAGAATTCCAGCAGTGAAGGCACCTTTACAGGCGCCATCAAATCGGGAATTCGAATGAAAATAAAGCGCTTGTAATAAACAGTAATTCCACGGTGACCTACATTGTTAAGTGTAAGAGCGTGTATGGATTAATCGTGCTCAACAAACTCGCTTCTTTATTTTCCTTTCGCCAACACATGGTAAGGTTTGCGTGCCAAATAGATAACGTCACCTGCTGCGGGCTTCACTGCACGGCGTGCAATCAATGAGGCGGAGTGCCATGCGACCGTCCAGTCTGCGGAGAACCACCACTCAGATGCACGGGGCGGTCGATTACTACAAGCGGCTAAGCATTCGTAGGCCATTCGTAGTCACGCAGCTATGCCACTTTGTGAGAGCATAAACTAAAGATGGGTGAGTAGATGAAAACCACCCAGAAGCCCTTAGCGTGCACGGCAATCGTTTCGCCACCAAGCAATTCGCCATCGCATGTTCGGAATCAATCGGGACCCGACGTTCTCAAAATGACAGAAGGCTCAGCTAGTTGGTAGGGATTCATGATGAAAGACGGCAGGCATGCAAACACGAACACAAGACAGAAGTCAGGACGTTTGTGTAATCCTGACTTTTCTCTTGTGTCCGTGTTTGCAGGTCTACCATCTTTTATCATGCATTCTCGTGTGCTGTATGGGACGGCGAGTCCTCCGCTTGCCCTCTTGTGGATGTCCGCTGACTGTTGGCCGGTCGATTCGGATGATGACCACTACTTAGCATAAGGCTGCCTTCAAAAGGGTGACCTGGGGATAACAGCACCAAGAAATTCTGCAGCTTGTCTGGTAAGGCCATTTACGATGGATCATGAGTGGGTTGCCTGCCGTGGTTTACTGCATATAATAGTCAACCCCCGTGGGTCAACCATTGTACCACTATAACACACAGGCACCGTCGCGAAAATCAATGTTTGTAATTTTCTTATATTGCCCAAGTGTACCGACCACCGAAAGGACGAGGGACTCAATAAGCAATGAGATGAATCAACGTGTCCACATTTCTACATGTGCACGAACATCTTGTCCACATGTCCACCTTGAAGTTCATTTCTTATAGAATGAGCCGTTTCAGCTGTTACACCTAAGGTCATGTGGCAGCAAATACACATTTCTACACTCTTCAAATTTATTTCTGGTAAAACTGACGTTTCACCTGCTCACGGTTATCAAGAAACAACAAGCCCAAATTTCCACCACGATGGATGGATGGATGAATGAACTTTGAAGTATTTCTATTGCTTCGGCAAACAATGCATTAGAGGTTTGGGTAAAAGTTTAACCGTTTTACTGTAACAAAAAGGCCGCGTAAAATAAATAAAATTGTCGTTGTGTTTAAAGTAAACTAAGTGGGAAGACTAGTAACACATGTTTGGGGGGCTAGTTGGTGCATTCTTTCAATAAGGAAGGGTTGCGCAAAAAACACAGCTCGTCAGAGATAGGAGACAACGACACCTGAGCAAATACGCAGGTGTCGTTGTCTCCTTTCTCTGATGTGCTGTGTTTTTTGCGCAACCTCCTTATTGAAAGTAAGTGAAAGAGAAAGAGGAGAAAGAGGCAGAGATAACTCTTTATTGAAAAGCAGAACGATTAGCCGGCGAATATTTGCCTACTTGCTTATTCTTCACGGAGACGCGAGGAAGAAAGGCATTAGAGGAGTGTGGGCAGAAAATTATGCAAACAAAATTAAGAATAAAATGCAGGTCTTGTGATACCTGTCGCATGTGATGAATGGACAGAGTTTCAACAGCTAATGTAAAAAAGCTGTTAAAAAAAATAACCGAAAAAAAACATCGCTGATCCCTCTGTCAAAGGAATCGGTATAACACGAAAGTGAAACGTGGATTCACATAAGTAGTTGAGCGTTTATTGTGCATTGTTTCGCCAAAAGGGCGAAGAAATGGATGCTACAGCAACAAATTGTAATGTGACGCGAGGAACGGCAAGCAGCTCGAAACATGCAGCGCGCACCTCAAGCAGAAAGGACGCACGAAATGAGCATACACAAGACGAGCGCGGGCTAACTGTCACACCTCGACATTTAAAGCGCGGTGCTCTAACACAAACAAAGACGCACGAAACGAACGCACAAGCATACACAGGACGAGCGTGAACAACTGCCA